>JAAAWM010010623.1:0-46050 GCA_036873465.1 Thinopyrum obtusiflorum
GGGAGGGAGAGAGGGGGGGAGGGAGGGAGAGAGGCAGGGGAGAGGGAGAGAGGGAGGGAGGGAGAGAGAGGGAGAGAGAGAGAGAGTTCAATCAATATTTTGATAATAGGCTAGGCGCATCCTTAGTTCAGTAGTCACATCCCAGTTAAGTTCCAATACAGTTAATTCAGAAGGAACAAGGGCAGGTATAGTTTGGTTGTTTCGTTTCTCACATATCGTGGAGACGGGCTGGCGGCGGCGAGTGGAGACTGAGCTGGGCGCACGGCGCGACTTGCATTGCATGTAGGGAATCCATCCTCCGAAACGTCTTGCATCCTCACGACTCGTCCCTTCCTTCGTGATTAGGTAAGTTTGCTAACTGATTTGAGATTGATAACTTAGGGCTTAGATTTTAATGTCAAAGCATGGTGAATTGGCCATTATGGAGGATCAGACCTTCATGAACCTATATTTTAGGTCGGAACTTTGTTTTAGATAGTTGAATGTTAATTCAAATATTAAATTATTAAATTTTAGATATTAGAAGATTTGTGATTAATAGAGGAGTCTTTGTATGTGAAACTGAATATTAGTTCATTTTAAAATTAAATATGTATGACTATTGTGTTTATATTTTTCACTTCATTATTAGTATAGATGTGTGACTCAGAAAGTTTGGTCCTCTTTTGCATGTCGTGTATCCAAACATTTGATTTTTATTTTTAGATTAGACATTTAAGCTAAACCTCGCCCAGGCTTCACAAAAATTCCGCCACTGCTCCTAACATTTTTCTGGATTCGGTTAAAAAACAATCTTGTAAAGATCATTACAAGTCCACCTAAGCAGCATATGAGAATTGCAAGCCAATGATCATGAAACAAGATCACAATGAACAGTCCGGAAATAAACGTCATCACTGTTGAGCCATAGGCAAACCACATCATATACCTTGTAAATGCTCTATAATATATCAGAAACTTATAGTCATCCCACTTTGCGATTATGCAGATGAACACAACCAGAAACGAGGATAGCATTGCCAAACTATCAAATATGAGTAAAACTTGAATGCATGTTTTGTCAGCATTATTGGAAGACCCTCTGATTTTCCTTTCTCTGAGCTGTAACCTCCAGGCACAGTAAACCATCACTCAAAAGTGACGACACATATAAGAATAGTCACTAGAAAGGTATTTGTAGAAAGGTATTTGTAGTATATGTCTAAGCTAAGGATTTAACAATTTTTTCTCAACTCGTTGGTTGTTGTGATCTTAGCTTGCTCCTGCATATGGCAGAAACAACATCTTGCGGGTCAGCATCGAGAAGTAGCATGCACACTTGGTTGTGCAAGGATTCAAGAAAAGGAATAATGTTAATTAAAGTGTATCACAATGTGTAAGGAATTATTTCCTCGGGGGGTTGTTCTAGTCGATGTAAGACAATTGTTTTTTATACTAAACTTTTATACATATTTTAAACTAAGTGTACGATATTACAATTTTAATTAACATAATTATCTTTTACTTAACCAAATAACAATGTTTCCAAATAATAGTTATATTATTCATCGTTATACAATTGTAATGTATATTATTGAATTTTTTATTCTATATTCTCTTTATTTGAATTAATTCTCTAATATTGCACAAAGTATATAGTGTATACATATATATTTGCATATGTATATATATTTGTGTGTGTGTGTGTGTGTGTGTGTGTGTTTGTGTGTCTGTGTTCATATATCTTTTATTATTATTGAATATCATGGTAGGTATTTCTAAATTATATACACACTAAAACTATATATATTCTAACAGTGGTTTCTAGTGTATATTAGGCAATCATATTGCCAAAACTTCTAGGCCATAGCGAATGTGACTTGCAAGTTGGGTTCCATAGTAGAATCATCGATAAAGAAGACATTCCATGGGTCAACATCATATGGGAGAAATACTACCAAACAAATCCTCCTGGAAATGTGGGTTCATTCTGGTGGAAATCAGTTACCAAACTGCTACCATGTTTCAAACAGCATGCTATATGCAAGGCAGGAGTAGGGGATACAACTATGTTCTGGACTGACAATTGGACTGGCACACCTCTTTCAGTTAGATTCCCAGAGTTACACTCATTTGCTATCAATGGGAACATCACTCTGGCCAAGATCATGGAGCAGCCTGACACAAGTCAACATTTCCATAGGCCACTCACACTACAAGCCTACCAGCAATACAATTCACTCCAAGAACTGCTTGAGGGTAGAACGATTAGTGATGAGCAGGACAAGTGGCACTATTCCTGGAGCAGTAGCATATACTCACCTATGAAGACGTACAGAGCTCTCAAGAAGACAAATATTTCACATAACATCTTCAAACACCTCTGGAACACTTCATGCAGGCTTAGACACAAGATCTTCTTCTGGATCCTATATCATGACAGATTAAATACCAGAAACCTGCTACACCGCAAGAATATGCACTTGGAAGATTACAATTGTGTGCTCTGTGCTGACAAGACTGAAGAAACATCTCTTCACCTCTTCTGGGACTGCCCATTTGCAATCCTTTGCTGGGACTATCTCATACAAGACAAAAAAAAGAGGTATTTCATCTCATGATGAAATCTCCTAATCCCTACTCTCGCTACCAACAGGTATGGCACTGGACATCATCATCATGAGCTGTTGGGGTATTTAGTCAGTCAGAAACGATAAGATCTTCAGATCAGCAGCTCCACATTTCAATACTTGGAAGTTTTACCTCAAAGAAGGATTATGAGCTTCAGAATTGAGAGCAAAACCAAGCAAAGCTGAGAAGATCAGGAACTGGATAGCACAGGTTTTGGATCCGGATTAAGTTTTTTATGTATCATGTTACCTAAAACTGGCATTGGTTAACTGTAACTTCTTTCTGTACTTTATATTTTATTAATGAAAATACCGTAGAACGATTGTTCTACGGTTCTGTTGGGGAACGTAGTAATTTCAAAAATTTCCTACGCACACACAGGATCATGGTGATGCATAGCAACGAGAGGGGAGAGTGTGTCCACGTACCCTCATAGACCGAAAGCGGAAGCGTTAGCACAACACGGTTGATGTAGTCGTACGTCTTCACGATCCGACCGATCCAAGTACCGAACGCACGGCACCTCCGAGTTCAGCAAACGTTCAACTCAATGACGTCCCGCGAGCTCCGATCCAGCAAAGCTTCACAGGAGAGTTTCGTCAGCACGACGGCGTGGTGACGGTGATGATGATGCTACCGACGCAGGGCTTCGCCTAAGCACCGCTACGATATGATCGAGGTGGATTATGGTGGAGGGGGGCACCGCACACGGCTAAGAGACCAATGATCAATTGTTGTGTCTATGGGATGCCCCCTTCCCCCGTATATAAAGGAGTGGAGGAGGGGGAGGGCCGGCCCTCTCTATGGCGCGCCCTAGGGGAGTCCTACTCCCACCGGGAGTAGGATTCCCCCTTTCCTAGTAGAACTAGGAGCCCTTCCAAGTAGTAGGAGTAGGAGAGAAGGAAAGGGAAAAGAGAAGAGAAGGAAGGAGGGGGCGCCGCCCCTCCCCTTAGTCCAATTCGGACTAAGCCTTGGGGGGGGGGGGGGGCAACCTCCCCTCTCTCTTTCCCCTAAAGCCCAATAAGGCCCTTGTACTCCCGGCGAATTCCCGTAACTCTCCGGTACTCCGAAAAATACCCGAATCACTCGGAACCTTTTCGATGTCCGAAGATAGTCGTCCAATATATCGATCTTTATGTCTCGACCATTTCGAGACTCCTCGTCATGTCACCGATCTCATCCGGGACTCCAAACTACCTTCGATACATCAAAACACATAAACTCATAATACAAATCGTCACCGAACTTTAAGCGTGCGGACCCTACGGGTTCGAGAACTATGTAGACATGACCGAGACACGTCTCCGGTCAATAACCAATAGCGGAACCTGGATGCTTATATTGGCTCCCACATATTCTACGAAGATCTTTATCGGTCAAACCGCATAACAACATACGTTGTTCCCTTTGTCATCGGTATGTTACTTGCCCGAGATTCGATCGTCGGTATCTCAATACCTAGTTCAATCTCGTTACCGGCAAGTCTCTTTACTCGTTCCGTAATACATCATCCCGCAACTAACTCATTAGTTAAAATGCTTGCAAGGCTTATAGTGATGTGCATTACCGAGTGGGCCAGAGATACCTCTCCGACAATCGGAGTGACAAATCCTAATCTCGAAATACGCTAACTCAACAAGTACATTCGGAGACACCTATAGAGCACCTTTGTAATCACCCAGTTACGTTGTGACGTTTGGTAGCACACAAAGTGTTCCTCCGGTAAACGGGAGTTGCATAATCTCATAGTCATAGGAACATGTACAAGTCATGAAGAAAGCAATAGCAACATACTAAACGATCAAGTGCTAAGCTAACGGAATGGGTCAAGTCAATCACATCATTCTCATAATGATGTGATCCCGTTAATCAAATGACAACTCATGCCTATGGTTAGAAAATATAACCATCTTTGATTAACGAGCTAGTCTAGTAGAGGCTTACTAGTGACACTCTGTTTGTCTATGTATTCACACATGTATCATGTTTCCGGTTAATACAATTCTAGCATGAATAATAAACATTTATCATGAAATAAGGAAATAAATAATAACTTTATTATTGCTTCTAGGGCATATTTCCTTCAGTCTCCCACTTGCACTAGAGTCAATAATCTAGTTCACATCGTCATGTGATTTAACATTAATAGTTCAAATCTTTATGTGGTTAACACCCATAGTTCACATCGACATGTGACCAACACCCAAAGGGTTTACTAGAGTCAGTAATCTAGTTCACATCGCTATGTGATTAACACCCAAAGAGTACTAACGTGTGATCATGTTTTGCTTGTGAGATAATTTTAGTCAACGGGTCTGTCACATTCAGATCCGTAGTATTTTGCAAATTTCTATGTCTACAATGCTCTGCATGGAGCTACTCTAGCTAATAGCTCCCACTTTCAATATGTATCTAGATCGAGACTTAGAGTCATCCAGATCGGTGTCAAATCTTGTATCGACGTAACTCTTTACGACGAACTCTTTATCACCTCCATAACCGAGAAATATTTCCTTATTCCACAAAGGATAATTTTGACCGCTGTCCAGTGATCTACTCCTAGATCACTATTGTACCCTCTTGCCAAACTCTTGGTGAGGTACACAATAGGTTTGGTACACAACATAGCATACTTTATAGAACCTATGACTGAGGCATAGGGAATGTCTTTTCATTCTCTTTCTATTTTCTGCCGTGGTCGGGTTTTGAGTCTGACTCAACTTCACACCTTGTAACACAGGCAAGAACCCTTTGTTTGCTTGATCCAAAAACTTTATCAAGGTATGTGCTTTGTGAAAGTCCAATCAGGGGGGGGGGGGGGGGGGGGGGGGGGGGGGGGGGGGGGGGGGGGGGGGGGGGGGGGGGGGGGGGGGGGGGGGGGGGGGGGGGGGGGGGGGGGGGGGGGGGGGGGGGGGGGGGGGGGGGGGGGGGGGGGGGGGGGGGGGGGGGGGGGGGGGGGGGGGGGGGGGGGGGGGGGGGGGGGGGGGGGGGGGGGGGGGGGGGGGGGGGGGGGGGGGGGGGGGGGGGGGGGGGGGGGGGGGGGGGGGGGGGGGGGGGGGGGGGGGGGGGGGGGGGGGGGGGGGGGGGGGGGGGGGGGGGGGGGGGGGGGGGGGGGGGGGGGGGGGGGGGGGGGGGGGGGGGGGGGGGGGGGGGGGGGGGGGGGGGGGGGGGGGGGGGGGGGGGGGGGGGGGGGGGGGGGGGGGGGGGGGGGGGGGGGGGGGGGGGGGGGGGGGGGGGGGGGGGGGGGGGGGGGGGGGGGGGGGGGGGGGGGGGGGGGGGGGGGGGGGGGGGGGGGGGGGGGGGGGGGGGGGGGGGGGGGGGGGGGGGGGGGGGGGGGGGGGGGGGGGGGGGGGGGGGGGGGGGGGGGGGGGGGGGGGGGGGGGGGGGGGGGGGGGGGGGGGGGGGGGGGGGGGGGGGGGGGGGGGGGGGGGGGGGGGGGGGGGGGGGGGGGGGGGGGGGGGGGGGGGGGGGGGGGGGGGGGGGGGGGGGGGGGGGGGGGGGGGGGGGGGGGGGGGGGGGGGGGGGGGGGGGGGGGGGGGGGGGGGGGGGGGGGGGGGGGGGGGGGGGGGGGGGGGGGGGGGGGGGGGGGGGGGGGGGGGGGGGGGGGGGGGGGGGGGGGGGGGGGGGGGGGGGGGGGGGGGGGGGGGGGGGGGGGGGGGGGGGGGGGGGGGGGGGGGGGGGGGGGGGGGGGGGGGGGGGGGGGGGGGGGGGGGGGGGGGGGGGGGGGGGGGGGGGGGGGGGGGGGGGGGGGGGGGGGGGGGGGGGGGGGGGGGGGGGGGGGGGGGGGGGGGGGGGGGGGGGGGGGGGGGGGGGGGGGGGGGGGGGGGGGGGGGGGGGGGGGGGGGGGGGGGGGGGGGGGGGGGGGGGGGGGGGGGGGGGGGGGGGGGGGGGCCTACCCCAACTTGTTTGGGACTAAAGGCTTTGTTGTTGTTGTTGTTGTTGTTGAAAGTAATAGTAGTAGCGCGGGGTATAAGACCCGCTACAGATAATTAGCAGTGGCATTGTACTGCAACGCATGCTACAACTAACCATGTATAGCAGTAGCGCGTGTCAACACGTGCTACTGCTACAAGTTAGCTGTGGCGCCGTATCAGTAGCGCGGGCGCCCGCGCTACTGATACACCCAAAACCCGCGCTACTGCTAGGCTTTTCCCTAGTAGTGTAAGGAACGATCACGAAGATCAACTTGTGTGTCATGGGGTGCCCCCTGCCCCCGTATATAAAGGAGGGAGGGGGGAGGTGCGGTCGACCCCTAGGGGTGCGCCTGGAGGAGTCCTACTCCCACCGGGAGTAGGACTCCCTCCTCTTGCCTTGTTGGAGAAGGAAAGGGGAAGGAGGAAAGAGGAAAGGGGAGCGCCGCCCCCCTTCCTTGTCCTATTCGGATTAGGGGGAGGGGGCGCGCGGCCTGCCCTGGCTGGCCCTCCTCTTCTCCCTTAGGGCCCATGTAGGCCCATTAACCCCCCCCCCCCCCCGGGGGGGGGGGGGGGGTCCTGTAACCCCCCGGTACTCCGGTAAAATCCCGATTTCACCCGGAACGATTCCGATATCCAAATATAGGCTTCCAATATATCAATCTTTATGTATCGATTATTTCAAGACTCCTCGTCATGTCCGTCATCACATTCGGTACTCCGAACAACCTTCGGTACATCAAAACACAAAAAGCCTTAATTACGATCATCGCCGAACTTTAAGCGTGCGGACCCTACGGGTTCGAGAAATATGTAGACATGACCGAGACACATCTCCGGTCAATAACCAACAGCGGAACCTGGATGCTCATATTGGCTCCTACATATTCTACGAAGATCTTTATCGGTCAGACTGCATAACAACATACGTTGTTCCCTTTGTCATCGGTATGTTTCTTGCCCGAGATTCGATCATCGGTATCTCAATACCTAGTTCAATCTCGTTACCGGCAAGTCTCTTTACTCATTTCGTAATACATCATCCCGCAACTAACTTATTAGTTGCAATGCTTGCAAGGCTTGAGTGATGTGTATTACCGAGAGGGCCCAGAGATACCTCTCCGACAATCAGAGTGACAAATCCTAATCTCGAAATGTGGCCACACGAGGAAGGATCGAGTCCGGAATGATGATATACGAGATAGAGTGGGGGGGGGGGGGGGGGGGGGGGGGGGGGGGGGGGGGGGGGGGGGGGGGGGGGGGGGGGGGGGGGGGGGGGGGGGGGGGGGGGGGGGGGGGGGGGGGGGGGGGGGGGGGGGGGGGGGGGGGGGGGGGGGGGGGGGGGGGGGGGGGGGGGGGGGGGGGGGGGGGGGGGGGGGGGGGGGGGGGGGGGGGGGGGGGGGGGGGGGGGGGGGGGGGGGGGGGGGGGGGGGGGGGGGGGGGGGGGGGGGGGGGGGGGGGGGGGGGGGGGGGGGGGGGGGGGGGGGGGGGGGGGGGGGGGGGGGGGGGAACCAGTTCGCCATGACCTTGTCATCGCAGTTTGCTGCTTCGATGCTCAGCGCGTAGAGCTGGAGGAATTCCGCGAGGTCAGGGGTGCCGTCGTAACGTGGAGGCAGATCCGACTTGAACTTGCCAGGCCAGACGATGTGGCGCAGCTCCGGGGTGAAAGCACGGTAGCCTGCCACGCTCGCAGGTACGGGCCGCATGGGTGGAGCTTGGTCTTGACGCCCGCGTGCCGCGACCTCCGGTGGCGCGCGGTCCTAGTGCTGGCGCTGCGGCGCCGGGAGCGCGTGCGCATTGGCTTGTGGGCACTGGATCACCTGACAACTTGCTTCTTCACGCGCCGGCGTCCTACGGGGTGGGTCGCTCCGGGGAACATCGCACCTGGGCTCAGTGTCGCGCAGAGGAGGAGGAGGAGGCGCGCCGTGTGCCACGTCGCCCTCCTGGGATGTCGGGGGAAGGAGCGAGCGGGATGGCACGGGGGCCTCGCCGGCGGCGTTGACGAGCTCGGCGATGCGGCCGAGCCAGTCATCATAGGGGTCGTTGGCCGGGCGGTAATGCAGGAGCTCACGCGCCATGAGCAGCGCAGCGTGCGTGTTTGCCGGCCCGCGGCGAGCATGGGAAGATGATGCCATGGCTGGAGTGGGCGACGGGGTTGCGGTGCGGCCATCACGCCGCACGGAAGGTGGCAGCGATGAATCCTGCTGCTCACGGGCAGCAGGGTCAGTGGCAGCGTTAGCCACCGGGGAGGCAGAGCGGTGAGGAGCGCCGTTGCCCACGGGTGCCATCTGGGCAACACGAGCGACCTGGCGCTCGACACGGACACGGCGAGCGTCGGCCATGGGAGCGACAGAACGGAGCCGAAGCGAACGGTGGAAAAAGGACTTCGACAGCCCCTACCTGGCGCACCAAATGTCAGATTCAGGGCTCCGCAGACCCAAGAAGGTTCAAACTCTGGGGCGTGTGCGAAGATCTCAACCTCTCAAGCCTAGAGCCCGTTGCCCCATAGCCTAGCCTAGCCGAAGTCGCGTGAGCAAGGAAGAAGATGAACACGACAATTTACCAAGGTTCGGGCCACCTTGTGGTGTAATACCCTACTCCTGCTTTGTGGTGGATTGGCCTCACGAGGGGCTGAGGATGAACTAGTACAGAGGATGAACAACCTCGCGAGGGCTCGGGGGTGAGAATGAGTCGACCCCTTCTATGGTGGTGGCTAACCTATATTTATAGTGGCCTCGGTCCTCTTCCCTCGAAACTTAGGCGGGAAGGGATCCCACAACGGCCAATTTGAAAGGGGACAAGTAGTACATCCTATCCTGACAAAAGGTGGTCTTCTCCTGCAAAGCTTCTGGTCGTGACGCAGAGGTGGGCTCGGTGATGACCTCCGCCTTGCCAAGCCCGTGGCCTTGGTCTTGCAGCACGGAATGGAAACCTTTGGGAGATTCCTCGGGAACCCACGCCAGTCCTTGCCTCCTTAGCACCAAAGAGGAAACTACCTCCTCTGCGCCCGCTGGCGCCCGCCTGGCCTTGGTCGTCATGGCTCACGTCATCGCAGCCTCATGAGGCTGGGTACCTGCATAGAAATCTCCGCTCCTTGGGAGGCCGCCTGGGGAGGCCGCTCCCTCAGGAGGTCTTGGTGTCATCCTCCTCGCGAGGCCTGGCCCCTCACGAGGGTCTTGTCTTGGAGGTGGGCCATACCAGGCCGTTGAGGGATCCACGCCGTGGGCCACAGGCAGGCAAGTCTGGGTACCCTGGTTCCCAGAACGCCGACAGATGCATAGCTACATATACTGAAGAACTATAGAAGCACCAAGTAAAGAATGATGAACCACAGTTGCTAAAGACTGTAAAGAGAGAGGCGAAAGGCATTCTGGTTGCTGGAGAAGGTGAAAAGGAATGCCCATATTGTGCCCTCCTCCATGCATAATGCACGCACGACTCTAGGCCAACCCCTTGTCATGGCTGCCCGTCCATCCTTCACTGTCTTCATTAGGACTTCTCGATGCTCATTGTAGTCTTGATGAAGTACTTTAACCTTCATTGCATGTCCACCAATCATGTACTTTGCAAGGTAATCTTGTGTAAACTGCTTTGGCAACCACTGCAAACGAAAAAGATTCAGACATTGTTGTCTAACAACTCATTATGGGCAGTAAAGAGAGAAGGCTGCAGAGTTTGTAGTTACCATCCTACAGCTCACTGTTGTGTTGGATAAAGCGTAAACAAATAATTTGATTGCCA
This sequence comes from Thinopyrum obtusiflorum, assembly GCA_036873465.1. Classification (NCBI taxonomy): domain Eukaryota; kingdom Viridiplantae; phylum Streptophyta; class Magnoliopsida; order Poales; family Poaceae; genus Thinopyrum; species Thinopyrum obtusiflorum. Next base: position 10,263 of record JAAAWM010010623.1, read on the forward strand.
CCGTTCGTATCTTTTTGCTAATAATCCGTATCAGTTTCCTCACTTGATGCTGGTTCATGAATATCTCATTGCCCCATACGCAAAAAGGGTCGATGCGTGGATCTTTGCCAAGGACATATGTACCTACAAGCAACAAGTCAATATTAGAAGCTAAAAAGTGTCCAGACCTGGATCTATATGAACTACATTATGGAACGACAGGGGGAGTACAAGCCGAGTGTCGTGGGAAACCACGGCCACCTATGGGGCCATCAGCCCCTTTGTGGTTCGGCGGGGGGAAGGGCACATTGCACAAAGAGCGGAGAGTGTAGCACAGCACGGCAGAGATCACACGGGCAATTTTTACCCAGGTTCGGGCTGTCGCGAGGCATAAAACCCTACTCCTGCTTTGGTGGATTGATGAGAGGACCGTGATGGAGACGCAGCGCTCTAGCCCGGCAGGGTTGCCTCGGGGCGAGAGCAGCTACGCGTGTTTGAGTGTACAAGGGTCTGAATCCTTTCTATGGTTGCCATGGCCCTCCTTTTATAGATCAAGGGGTCACCACAATGGCAAATCAGTCATTGTGTACTGATTAGACAGCAAATAGTGCTATCATACCTAACTCTGCAGACAGGGCAGAGCGCATTAAATGCACTGCTTAGTGTCACATCATGGCATGCCTGGCAAGCCTTGCCGGGCCATTCTGCCACCTTCTCGTCTGCCTGCTTGACACGTCTCTGGATGGGTGTCATTTGGAGGTGATTTCCTCTGGAAGTGGCTGCCATGTGTCAAATAACAGCCACTCAGCCACTTGGGGTTTGACACCGCATCGATCGATGACTTGCATTGCTGTGAGGTGGAGCGGTGGAGCCTTGGCGGGAAAGGCAGCCCTTGGCGTCCCCTGAGGTTTGTCTTCGGGGTGACTTCGACCTCGCCGAGCTCGCCTGCCCGGCAAGGTTTTTTTTTTCCTTAGTGGTGTCTTGCTCCTTTGGCTTGACTTGGTCTTGTCTTGGATGTTGCAACCTTGCTCTTGCGCCTATGTACAGTCTGGGCAACACACCTGGGGTTTGTTGCACCGACAGGAGCCCCCGGGCCTGGCCTGAACGCGCCGCCGAGCATCGTCGGGGTAGGCCCTGTCAAGTACACAGGTGAGGAGGCTGCAGCAGTTTGTCCTTTGAGGTCTTCTTTGTTTCTTCATTAATCTGAGCTTGGATCAGTTTCCGGTTTCCCCACGCATCACGTAACACCAATTGCAGTGGGGCCATCTTTGTAATGGCCCGTGAATGACTTTAATGCACGGGTGAGTAACTGCCAATTCACTCTTCCCACCACGCTCTTATCCTTAGCCACGTATGCTGCATGCATTGAGTGGGGAGGTAACGGAGACGCGTGGTGCGGGAGAGTGTCAAGGCAGGGGCCCGGCCTTCCTGGATTGGTGAAGAGGGTCGGTGGTTATCCACCAAGGAAAGAGCCAGCCCCCAGCCTCGTTTTCCCTATAAAAGGGGATGCGGGCGGGGGTGCGGTCTCACACCAAACTTCCCTCCCCCCTTTGTCTTCTGGTGTCGTGTCTTCGTCATGGCGAGGGAAGGGGAAGGAGCGCGTGGCCACGCCTTCGTTGAGATAGGACCCCCCTCCTGCCGTCGCGCAAAGCGTCCGGCCTGGGGTGGCAGTCCGGCGCCTAGCACGAGTGGGAGAGGTCTTAGGTGGGCGCGGGGGCGGTGCGGCGGCGGCGCTGGAGGTAGTGACTCTGGCGTGCTCGTCGCTGGGTCGCCCGTGGTTTCAACCTTAGTGAGGGGCCACGTAGGTGATGCCACGCCGGAGTCCATAATAGACACAGAGCGTGGCGATTGACCTTGGCCCATCCTCCCTTCACCTATGATGACGAGGGGAGATCGCGGAAGCGGTTCGCCATTGGTTACGGCAGATCCCTTCTTTCGGGTACTGCGTGGCTTGCGTATGGGCGGGCTCCTTGTGCCCGTGCTTGCTTCTTCAGGGGACGGCATCCTTCTAACTTCGGGTTGATGGAGACGACCATGCTCTCTGTGGAGTCTCCCGAAGCGCCTGGTGCCTGTCCTGGCCGCCGCGGTGGGGGCTCGAGCAGTTAGTGAGGGGCCACGTAGGTGATGCCGGGGGGGGGGGGGGGGGGGGGGGGGGGGGGGGGGGGGGGGGGGGGGGGGGGGGGGGGGGGGGGGGGGGGGGGGGGGGGGGGGCACCATCGTCTCCGGCTGGGCTTCGGCAGTGCCACCATCCGCACCTGCCCTCCGGTTTCTTCCTCCAACCCGGGAATGGCGCCCTCCTGATCCTGGGGAGGCACCGAATCCCAGCCAGACCCTCCCTCCATCTTCTTCGTCTCTCTCTGCGATTTCAAGGAGAAGAGAAACAGAGCAAAGGCGTCACGGGGCACTTATCTTTTTTTTCAATCTAAAATATGTAGGCACTTGCCAAACTTTAGTCTAAATTATGTAATCTTCTTTATCCATGTTTGTGTTCTGTAAGATCTGTACTTGCTCATCAACATATTAATGAAAAAGACAAGCTTTGACGGGCACTTGTGCATGTGTTATATCCATGCAGAGGTGAAATGCCTCTATACATTCAAGTAAACAAGTTATCCCCGGCAAGCTATCCTGCCAGTACCCTCGGTTTGTTGCCGTGGGGCTAAGCCTGCCGGGCACAAAATCTCAAAGAGGGACCAGCCCCCGCCAAGCCTTCTTCGCCAAAGGAAACTGCGACCATCTTGACCAAAGCAACGTTTGAGTCGAAGGATGGGAGCACCTAAGTTTTGAAGGTGGCGAGGTTTTCATATGCACAAGTTCCTACTTACAGAACACGTATGGATAAGAAAAGAACTTATCTGTTTGGCTTGCCGGGGATCGTCACATAGGCTCGTCTTCATTTCTTCTCTTCGGGATCAAGTCCACGGCAAGAACCCTGCAACTTAGTGCAAATGAAAACAATGCCACATGCAACCTCATCTACAGGGGGGGGGGGGGGGGGGGGGGGGGGGGGGGGGGGGGGGGGGGGGGGGGGGGGGGGGGGGGGGGGGGGGGGGGGGGGGGGGGGGGGGGGGGGGGGGGGGGGGGGGGGGGGGGGGGGGGGGGGGGGGGGGGGGGGGGGGGGGGGGGGGGGGGGGGGGGGGGGGGGGGGGGGGGGGGGGGGGGGGGGGGGGGGGGGGGGGGGGGGGGGGGGGGGGGGGGGGGGGGGGGGGGGGGGGGGGGGGGGGGGGGGGGGGGGGGGGGGGGGGGGGGGGGGGGGGGGGGGGGGGGGGGGGGGGGGGGGGGGGGGGGGGGGGGGGGGGGGGGGGGGGGGGGGGGGGGGGGGGGGGGGGGGGGGGGGGGGGGGGGGGGGGGGGGGGGGGGGGGGGGGGGGGGGGGGGGGGGGGGGGGGGGGGGGGGGGGGGGGGGGGGGGGGGCTTACTGGTAGCGTGCAGCACGCGTAGCAGCCCAGAGACGGTTCTCCTCAAGTAGCACAGTGTTGTCACGCCGGTGCCATTCCTACGCTACTTCATCGTAGGCAAGCACTCGAGGAGATCTGAATATGACTTCCGTGGGGATAACTGCTTCTGCCCCATAGACTAGGGAGAAGGGAGTCTGCCCGGTAACTCGATTTTGTGTCATACGGAGGGACCAAAGAACCACCGGCAGCTCGCCGATCCATCGCCTGCCGCACTTCTGCAGTCTATCAAAGGTTCTTGTCTTGAGACCTTGCAGCACTTCAGCGTTTGCCCTCTCAGCTTGTTCATTGCTTCTGGGATGGGCAACAGAGGCAAATGAGATCTTGCTTCCGAGGGCATGAACATATTGCATGAAGGCGCGACTCGTGAATTGGGTGCCATTGTCGGTGATGATTCGGGCAGGTACCCCAAAGTGGCACACCAATCCTTTCAAGAACTTGATGGCTGACTGCGCGGTCACCTTTCTCACGGGCTCCACCTCTGGCCACTTTGTGAACTTGTCGATAGCGACGAACAAGAACTCAAAGCCCCCGGTAGCACGGGGGAAGGGGCCCAAGATATCGAGCCCCCAGACCGAGAAGGGCCATGACAAAGGGATCATCTGGAGAGCTTGGGCAGGCTGATGGATGTTCTTGGAGTGGAACTGGCAGGCTTCACATTTGGTGACTAGCTCAATTGCATCTTGGAGGGCCGTGGGCCAATAGAAACCTTGCCGAAAGGCTTTTCCAACCAGGGCCCTTGATCCAATGTGTGAGCCGCACATACCCTTGTGTATCTCTGCCAATAGTTCCTTTCCTTCTTCCCGGCAAATGCACTTCAATTTCACACTGATGGGCCTTCTTCTGTATAGTGTGTCGTCAACGAACTGATACATACTCGCCCTTCGGGCTACTCTTTCAGCTTCTTCTTGCTCTTCGGGAAGTTCTCCTGTTTGGAGGAAATGGACTATGTGCCGTGCCCAAGCTGGGGCCATGGGCTCGGCAACGAGGACCGACGGCACCTCCTCATTCGTGGGAGTGCACTCCTCGACCGCAGGGACCGGTGGTTTGGCGGGAGGGTTCAGCTTACTGATCAAAGGGGAGTTGTTCCCACCAAGCTTTCTCCTGGGGGCCTCGGGAGGCTCTGCTGGGAGAGGCTTGCCAGAGTCCAGTTTCCTCCTCTTTTTGGCCATTGCTGTCGGGGATACGGAGGGCTGAGTCAGATGGAGAACAAAAGTCTCGGGTTCCACAGGGAGTTTTTGCGCAGTGCACTTTGATAGATGATCAGCAATGCTATTTTCCGCATGGGGCACGTGCTCTGTTTGCAATCCGTCAAAGCGCTCCTCCAACTTTCTCACTTCCTCGACGTATGCCTCCATCAATGGGCTTCGGTAGTCCTTGTTTATTGGGGGGGGGGGGGGGGGGGGGGGGGGGGGGGGGGGGGGGGGGGGGGGGGGGGGGGGGGGGGGGGGGGGGGGGGGGGGGGGGGGGGGGGGGGGGGGGGGGGGGGGGGGGGGGGGGGGGGGGGGGGGGGGGGGGGGGGGGGGGGGGGGGGGGGGGGGGGGGGGGGGGGGGGGGGGGGGGGGGGGGGGGGGGGGGGGGGGGGGGGGGGGGGGGGGGGGGGGGGGGGGGGGGGGGGGGGGGGGGGGGGGGGGGGGGGGGGGGGGGGGGGGGGGGGGGGGGGGGGGGGGGGGGGGGGGGGGGGGGGGGGGGGGGGGGGGGGGGGGGGGGGGGGGGGGGGGGGGGGGGGGGGGGGGGGGGGGGGGGGGGGGGGGGGGGGGGGGGGGGGGGGGGGGGGGGGGGGGGGGGGGGGGGGGGGGGGGGGGGGGGGGGGGGGGGGGGGGGGGGGGGGGGGGGGGGGGGGGGGGGGGGGGGGGGGGGGGGGGGGGGGGGGGGGGGGGGGGGGGGGGGGGGGGGGGGGGGGGGGGGGGGGGGGGGGGGGGGGGGGGGGGGGGGGGGGGGGGGGGGGGGGGGGGGGGGGGGGGGGGGGGGGGGGGGGGGGGGGGGGGGGGGGGGGGGGGGGGGGGGGGGGGGGGGGGGGGGGGGGGGGGGGGGGGGGGGGGGGGGGGGGGGGGGGGGGGGGGGGGGGGGGGGGGGGGGGGGGGGGGGGGGGGGGGGGGGGGGGGGGGGGGGGGGGGGGGGGGGGGGGGGGGGGGGGGGGGGGGGGGGGGGGGGGGGGGGGGGGGGGGGGGGGGGGGGGGGGGGGGGGGGGGGGGGGGGGGGGTTTAGTTTGAAGTTTGAAAGCACTGGCAGAGTTCATTGCGGAGTGGACGCCAACCCCTGATGAAGAAGTACTGGAGACAGTCATCCCCGGCAAGGAAGCGCCCCAAGAATGGATTATTTATTTTGATGGTGCCTTCTCCCTACAAGGTGCAGGAGCTGGCGTGCTTCTCGTAGCTCCCACTGGGGAGCACCTTAAGTACGTCGTTCAAATGCATTTCCCCCAGGAGAAGGCTACCAACAATACTGCAGAGTATGAAGGGATCCTTGTCGTGCTTAGAATTGCAGCAGAACTAGGAATCAAGAAGCTGATTATCCATGGAGATTCACAACTGGTGGCGAGACAAGTGAACAAGGATTATCAAAGCCCATTGATGAAGGCATACGTCGAGGAAGTGAGAAAGTTGGAGGAGCGCTTTGACGGATTGCAAACAGAGCACATACCGCGTGCGGAAAATAGCATTGCTGATCATCTGTCAAAGTGCGCCGCGCAAAAACTCCCTGTGGAACCAGGGACTTTTGTTCTCCATCTAACTCAACCCTCCGTATCCCCAGCAACAATGGCTAGCAAGAGGAGGAAATTGAACTCAGGCAAGCCTCTCCTGGCAGAGCTTCCCGAAGCCCCCAGCAGAGAGCTTGGTGGGAACAACTCCCCTTCGATCAGTGAGCTGCACCCTCCCGCCGAACTACCAGTATTTGCAGTCGAGGCATGCGCTCCCATTGATGGGGAGGTGCCGCTAGTCCTTGTTGCCAAGCCCCAGGCTCCAACTTGGGCGCGGCACATTGTTCATTTCCTCCAAATAGGAGAACTTCCTGAAGAGCAAGAAGAAGCTGAAAGTGTAGCCTGGAGGGCCAGTATGTATCAGTTCGTTGACAACACACTATACAGAAGAAGGCCCAACAGTGTGAAATTGAAGTGCATTTGCTGGGAAGAAGGAAAGGAACTGCTGGCAGAGATACACAAGGGTATGTGTGGCTCCCACATCGGATCAAGGGCCTTGGTTGGGAAAGCTTTCCGGCAAGGTTTCTACTGGCCCACAGCCCTCCAAGATGCAATTGAGCTAGTCACCAAGTGTGAAGCCTGCCAGTTCCACTCCAAGAATATCCATCAGCCTGCTCAAGCTCTCCAAACAATCCCTTTGTCATGGCCATTTTCGGTTTGGGGGCTCGACATCTTGGGCCCCTTCCCCCGTGCTACCGGGGGCTTTGAATTCTTGTTCGTCACAATCGACAAGTTTACAAAGTGGCCGGAAGTAGAGCCCGTAAGAAAGGTGACCGTGCAGTCAGCTATCAAGTTCTTGAAAGGATTGGTGTGCCGCTTCGGGGTACATGCCCGAATCATCACCGACAATGGCACCCAATTCACAAGCCGTGCCTTCATGCAATAGGTTCATGCCCTCGGAAGCAAGGTCTCATTTGCCTCTGTGGCCCATCCCAGAAGCAACGAGCAAGCTTAGAGGGCGAACGCTGAAGTGTTGGGAGGTCTTAAGACAAGAACTTTTGATCGGCTACAGAAGTGCGGCAGGCGATGGATCGACGAGCTGCCGGTAGTTCTTTGGTCCCTCCGTACAACACCAAATCGAGCTACCGGGCAGACTCCCTTCTCCCTAGTCTATGGGCAGAAGCAGTTATCCCCACGGAACTCATATTCGGGTCTCCTCGAGTGCTTGCCTACGATGAAGTAGTGCAGGAATAGCACCGGCATGATGATGCTGTGCTACTTGAGGAGAACCATCTCCGGGCTGCTACATGTGCTGCACGCTACCAGCAAGCCCTGCGTCGCTATCACAGCCGCAGGGTTCATGCCTGGAGTTTTGAGGAAGGCAACCTTGTCCTTAGGCGTGTTCAGTCTGCCAAGGGTGCAAACAAGTTGACGCCGAAGTGGGAAGGCCCTTACCGGGTAGTACGAGTCACCAGACCTGGCGTAGTCCGTCTGGAGACTGGAGATGGCATTCAATTGCAAAACTCATGGAACATTGAGCATCTCCATAAGTTCTACCCATAAGGCGCGGCTATCGGGCCCTACCTGGCAGCCACCCTTTTGTACAAGCTTTGCCAAAGTTGCATGTAACCCTTTGTACAAAGCCAGGCGCAGACCCTGAGCAACAGAGAAATAAACGAAGCGCTAGGGGGCCCCCGAAACTTGCATGCATGCATAAGCATATCATGAGCATAGCATGATCATGTAGATGAGGTCGCATGTGGCATTGTTTTCATCTGCACTAAGTTGCAGGGTTCTTGCCGTGGACTTGATCCCGAAGAGAAGAAATGAAGACTAGCCTACGTGACGATCCCCGGCAGACCAAACAGATAAGTTCCTTCTTATCCATACCTGTTCTGTAATTTGAAAATTTGTGCATATGAAAACCCCGCCACCTTTGAAACATAGGTGCTCCTACCCTTTGACTCGAACACTGCTTCGGTCAGGGTGGTCACAGTGGCCTTTGGCGGAAAAGGTTCAGCGGGGGGCTGGTCCCTTTTTACGGGTTTTTTTCCGGCAGGCCCAGCTCCGCGGCAACAAACAGAGGGCACCGGTAGGATAGCCTGCTGGGGAAACTTGTTTACTTAAATGTATAGAGGCATTTCACCTCTGCATGGATATGGTACATGCACAAGTGCCGGCAAAGCTTGTCTTTTTCATTAATATGCTGATAAGCAAGTACAGATCTTACAGAAGACTAACATGGATAAAGAAGTTTACATTATTTAGACTAAAGTTTGGCCGATACCTGCACATTTTAAACAGAAAAAAGATAAGTCCCCATAATCCCTTTCTTGTCCGTCTCCTCCTAGGCACTACGGTGGGAAGAGAAGAGGGCAAAAGGAGTGCCTGAGCGGAAGCCTAGCCCGATCCCGTCAGGACTTGCCGGATGCAGCCTAACAAGATCGAGAGTGGCAAGGTTGCGAAGGAGAGGGGCAGAAGGAGCAGCTCGATGATGCCCTGGTCACCACCTCCAGGACCAGCAAGAAGCCCCAGCGCAAGCACCGGCAGGGGAAACTGCCGGAGCTCAGCTGGAAGACTGCTGGAGGAGGCGAAGGCACCAACAGAGCGACCCCCCGGCAACCGTCCTAAAGAGGCCGGTGATGATGGTGCCGGGGAGGGAGGGGAAGAGCGTAAAGATGAGGTAGCGAGCCAGCAATACGAGACGAAGGCGTCGATGCCATCGTACTCTGACCTGACGGCCTGCCACCCGCCTTCTCCGTCTTCCCTCGTTCTTTCTTCATCACCACCACTCCGAGAGGACGCCAGCCTCTTGGGCCGACACCTCCCCCAAAGAAGTGATATGTCTCCGTCGTATCTATAATTTTTGATTGTTTCATGCCAATATTCTACAACTTTCATATACTTTTGGCAACTTTTTATACTATTTTTGGGACTAACATATTGATCCAGTGCCCAGTGCCAATTCCTTTTTGTTGCATGTTTTTTGTTTCGCAGAAAATCCATATCAAACGGAGTCCAAACGCGATAAAAACTTACGAAGATTTTTTTTTTGGAATATATGTGAATTTTGGGAAGTGGAATCAACGCGAGACGATGACCGAGGCAGCGGCAAGGCAGGGGGCGTGCCCCAGGGGGTAGGGCGCGCCCTGGGCCCTTGTGGCCACCCTGTAAGGTGGTTGGTGCCCTTCTTTGCCCTCAAGAAATCTAATATCCGGATAAAAATTGTGTTAAAATTTCAGCCCAATCGGAGTTACGGATCTCCGGGAATTTAAGAAACGGTGAAAGGCTAGAATCGGGGAGCGCAGAAACAGAAGGAAATAGAAAGAGAGATCCAATCTCGGAGGGGATCCGACCCCTCCGCCGCCATGGAGGCCAAGGACCAGAGGGGAAACCCTCCTCCCATCTAGGGGGGAGGTCAAGGAAGAAGAATAATGAGGGGGACCCTCTCCCCCTCACTCCCGGTGGCGCCGGAACGCCACCGGGGCCATCATCGTGACGGCGATCTACACCAACAACTTCGCCGCCGTCATCACCAACTCTCTTCCCCTCTATGCAGTGGTGTAACACCTCTTCTCCCCACTGTAATCTCTACTTAAACATGGTTCTCAATGCTATATATTATTTCACAATGATGTATGGCTATCCTATGATGTTTGAGTAGATCCGTTTTGTCCTATGGGTTGATTGATGATCGTGATTGGTTTGAGTTGCATGTTTTATTATTGGTGTTGTCCTATGGCGCTCTCCGTGTCGCGCAAGCATGAGGGATCCCCGCTGTAGGGTTTGCAATATGTTCACGATTCGCTTATGGTGGGTGGCGTGAGTGACAGAAGCACAGACCCGAGTAAGTAGGTTGTTTGCGTATGGGAATAAAGAGGACTTGATACTTTAATGCTATGGTTGGGTTTTACCTTAATGATCTTTAGTAGTTACGGATGTTTGCTAGAGTTCCAATCATAAGTGCATATGATCCAAGTAGAGAAAGTATGTTAGCTTATGCCTCTCCCTCATATAAAATTGCAATAATGATTACCGGTCTAGTTATCGATTGCCTAAGGACAAATAACTTTCTTGTGACAAAAAGCTCTCTACTAAAACTAACTTAGTTATTTCTTTATCTAAACAGCCCCTATCTTTTATTTTCATGCTCTTTATTATCTTGCAAACCTATCTCTTTACACCTACAAAGTACTTCTAGTTTCATACATGTTCTAGGTAAAGCGAACGTTAAGCGTGCGTAGAGTTGTATCGGTGGTCGATAGAACTTGAGGGAATATTTGTTCTAACTTTAGCTCCTCGTTGGGTTCGACACTCTTATTTATCGAGAAAGGCTACAACTGATCCCCTATACTTGTGGGTTATCAAGACTTTTTTCTGGCGCCGTTGCCGGGGAGCAATAGCGTGGGGTGAATATTCTCGTGTGTGCTTGTTTGCTTTATCACTAAGTAGTTTTTATTTTGTGCTCCTATTTTATATCTTTAGTTATGGGTAGGAAACTTAAAATACCAAAAAAAATAGTTGTACCTACTAAACCAATGGTTGAAGAACCACCCAAAATCTATCATACTCCTGAAGCTTTTTACTTGGATCATCTTCGATCCCTTTGTGCTCGTGCTGAAAAGCCAACTAGCTTAGTTGAGGCAAAATCATTAGATGAGCATGCTTATTATGTGCGACACCACTTATCTAAAAAAGGGAAACTTTTATGGCATCAAATTAATACTATGCAGTGCTATGCTTGGAATTTATGTGAATTATATGATTTTACTTGTTGTTCTGAAGACCCTAAGAAACACCTTCCCTACCAGTGTGAGTTTAGTGATAAAGGAATCTTATCTTCTTATGCCAAGGGTGTTTATAATTACTATGGTGTTCAACAAATTGAAGAATTTGTTGCTTTTAAGGGTGCTTATGAAATTGCTTCTTTGATTGAAAGGTATGATGCTACTCTTTACAAATCTGAAAATTTTGCCATACTTAAATATTGCTATGAGAATTATGCTTCTAATGCTTACGTTAAACCATATATTGAGTACTCCTCCATCCAAGAGGAGACTAATATTTTGCAGGAAACTATGGAAGAAGAAATTGATGACACTGTGAGTTCATTAGATGAAAAAGATGAGGAGGAGAGCGAAGAACAAAAGGAGGAAGAGCGGATTAGCTACCCGTGCCCACCTTCTAATGAGAGTAACTCTTCAACTCATACATTGTTTAATTTTCCTTCGTGCTTACGGAAGGATGAATGCTATGTTGATTGCTATGATCCCTTGGATTCGTTTGAAATATCCCTTTTTGATGAAATTGATGCTTGCTATGCTTGTGGCCATGACGCCAATATGAATTATGCTTATGGAGATGAACTTGCTATAGTTCCTTATGTTAAGACTGAAATTGTTGCTATTGCACCCACGCATGATAGTCCTATTATCTTTTTGAATTCTCCCAACTACACTATATCAGAGAAGTTTGCGCTTATTAAGGATTATATTGATGGGTTGCGTTTTACTACTACACATGATGATTTTGATAGATATAATATGCATGTGCTTGCTGCTCCTACTTGCAATTATTATGAGAGAGGAACTACATCTCCGCCTCTCTATGTTTCCTATGTGATAAAATTGCAAGAAACTATTTATGGAATGTATTGGTCTTTACTTGATATGCATGAATTGTTCTTTTATGACATGCCGATGCATAGGAAGAGAATTAGACTTTGTCGTTACTTGATATATGTTACTTTGTGCTCACTACTAAATCACAAATCATTGTTAATTAAAATTGGCTTTGATATACCTTGGGATCCGGGTGGATCCATTACTTGAGCACTATATGCCTACCTTAATGGCTTTAAAGAAAGCACTGCCAGGGAGACAACCCAGAATTTTTAGAGAGTCATTTATTTCTGTTGTGTGCTTTTATAAAGTTTAAAAACAAAAAAAATAGAGGGGAACCTAAAACTTTTCAAAAAGAAAAGTGAAAGTGAGAAAGGCGAACATCGTTGAAGTGGGGGACGTCCTTGAACTTTGTTCATGCCCATGGAAACTTTGTGAATCTCGATTATAGAAACTTTTCAACAAAAATAACTATCCCCTTGTACAAATCCATTGTATTATAAAAATAATGTGCCGAGATTTGCCTATAGGATGATTAGATTGTTTGTTTGGTATGTGCAGTGGAAAAACAGAAACTTTGGCTGTAGCGCGTCAATTTACATTTTTTTACTGGAATGTCAAAAGCTTCTGAAACTTTTTGCATAGTACTTATATACAAATTGTTTATTTTTTCCTAATTTTTCAGAATTTTTAGAGTTACATAAGTATGGTAGGTGTTCAGATTGCTACAAACTTTCCTGTTTAAGACAGATTCTATTTTTTATGCATTGTTTTGCTCGTTTTGATAAAACTATTGATTTTAACGGTGGTATAAGCCATGGAGAAGTTATAATACAGTATCTACAATGCAAAAATAAAATATGAATGGGTTTTCAACAGTACTTAAAGTGGTGATTTGTTTTATTATACTAACGGATCTCACGAGGGTTTTGTTAAGTTTTGTGTGATTGAAGTTTTCAAGTTTTGGGTGAGACCACGATGGATGAAGGAATAAGGAGTGGCAAGAGCCTAAGCTTGGGGATGCCCAAGGAACCCCAAGGTAATATTCAAGGACTCCCAAGCAACTAAGCTTGAGGATGCCCCGGAAGGCATCCCCTCTTTCTTCTAACGACCATCGGTAATTTTACTTGGAGATATATTTTTATTCGTCACATGATATGCGTAAATCTTGGAGCGTCGTGTGCTTTTCTTTTTATTTTTAGTAATGCACCATGCTGGTATGAGATAGTCCTTGGTTGATTTATAGAATGCTCTTTGCACTTCACTTATATCTTTTGAGTATGGCCTTATAGAATGCTTCATGTGCTTCACTTATATCATGTGAAGTTTGGATTGCCTATTTCCCTACACATAAAAAACCGCCATTTGTAGAATGCTCTTTTGCTTCACTTATATTTGTTAGAGCATGGGCATATCTTTTGTCGAAAGAATTGAACTCTCTTGCTTCACTTATATCTATTTAGAGAGTCATCAGGAATTGGTCATTCACATGGTTAGTCATAAAATCCTACATAAAACTTGTAGATCACTGAATATGATATGTTTGATTCCTTGCAATAGTTTTGCGATATAAAGATGGTGATATTAGAGTCATGCTAGTGAGTAATTGTGGATTGGTAAGAATGCTTGTGTTAAAGTTTGTGATTCCTGTAGCATGCAGTATGGTGAACTGTTATGTAACGAAGTTGGAGCATGAGGTATTTATTGATTGTCTTCCTTATGAGTGGCGGTCGGGGACGAGCGATGGTCTTTTCCTACCAATCTATCCCCCTAGGAGCATGCGCGTAGTACTTTGTTTCGATAGCTAATAGACTTTTGCAATAAGTATGTGAGTTCTTTATGACTAATGTTGAGTCCATGGATTATACGCACTCTCACCCTTCCATCATTGCTAGCCTCTTCAGTACTGTGCATTGCCCTTTCTCACCTCAAGAGTTGGTGCAAACTTCGTCGGTGCATCCAAACCCCGTGATAGGATACGCTCTACAACACATAAGCCTCCTTATATCTTCCTCAAAACAGCCACCATACCTACCTATCATGGCATTTTAATAGCCATTCCGAGATATATTGCCATGCAGCTTCCATCATCATCATATACATGACTTGAGCATTCATTGTCATATTGCTTTGCATGATCGTAAGATAGCTAGCATGATATTTTCATGGCTTGTCCGTTTTTTGATGTCTTTGCTATGCTAGATCATTGCACATCCTGGTACACTGCCAGAGGCATTCATATAGAGTCATATTTTGTTCCAGTATCAAGTTGTAATATCGAGTTGTAAGTAAATAAAAGTGTGATGATCATCATTATTAGAGCATTGCCCCAGTGAGGAAAGGATGATGGAGACTTTGATTCCCCCACAAGTCGGGATGAGACTCCGGACGAAAAAAAAGGCAAAAAAAAGGAGAGCCAAAAAAAAGAAAGAAAGAAAAAAACAAAAAAAGAGAAAAAGAGAGAAGGGGCAATGCTACTATCCTTTTACCACACTTGTGCTTCAGAGTAGCACCATGTTCTTCATATAGAGAGTCTCTTGAGTTACCACTTTCATATACCAGTGGGAATTTTCATTATAGAACTTGGCTTGTATATTCCGATGATGGGCTTCCTCAAATGCCCGAGGTCTTCATGAGCAAGCAAGTTGAATGCACACCCACTTAGTTTCAGTTTGAGCTTTCATACACTTATAGCTCTACTGCATCCGTTGCATGGCAATCCCTACTCCTCGCATTGACATCAATTGATGGGCATCTCCATGGCCCGTTGATTAGCCGTGTCGATGTGAGACTTTCTCCTTTTTTCGTCTTCTCCACACAACCTCCACCATCATATTCTATTCCACCTATAGTGCTATATCCATGGCTCATGCTCATGTATTGCGTGAAAGTTGAAAAAGCTTGAGAACATTAAAAGTATGAAACAATTGCTTGGCTTGTCATCGGGGTTGTGCATGATGAAATACTTTGTGTGGTGAAGATGGAGCATAGCCAGACTATATGATTTTGTAGGGATAACTTTCTTTGGCCATGTTATTTTGAAAAGACATGATTGCTTTATTAGTATGCTTGAAGTATTATTGTCTTAATGTCAAATGATAGACTATTGCTTTGAATCACTCGTGTCTTAATATTCATGCCATGATTAGATTATATGATCAAGATTATGCTAGGTAGCATTCCACATCAAAAATTATCTTTTTTATCATTTATCTACTCGAGGATGAGCAGGAATTAAGCTTGGGGATGCTGATACGTCTCCGTCGTATCTATAATTTTTGATTCTTTCATGCCAATATTCTACAACTTTCATATACTTTTGGCAACTTTTTATACTATTTTTGGGACTAACATATTGATCCAGTGCCCAGTGCGAGTTCCTGTTTGTTGCATGTTTTTTGTTTCGCAGAAAATCCATATCAAACGGAGTCCAAACGCGATAAAAACTTATGGAGATTTTTTTTGGAATATATGTGAATTTTGGGAAGTGGAATCAACGCGAGACGATGCTCGAGGCGGCGGCAAGGCAGGGGGCGTGCCCCAGGGGGTAGGGCGCGCCCTGGGCCCTTGTGGCCACCACGTAAGGCGGTTGGTGCCCTTCTTCATCCGCAAGAAAGCTAATATCCGGATAAAAATCATGTTAAAATTTCAGCCCAGTCGGAGTTACGGATCTCCGGGAATTTAAGAAACGGTGAAAGGCCAGAATCGGGGAGCGCAGAAACAGAAGGAAGCAGAGAGAGAGATCCAATCTCGGAGGAGCTCCCATCCCTCCGCCGCCATGGAGGCCAAGGACCAGAGGGGAAACCCTCCTCCCATCTAGGGGGGAGGTCAAGGAAGAATAAGAAGGAGGGGGACTCTCTCCCTCTCACTCCCGGTGGCACCGGAACGCCGTCGGGGCCATCATCGTGACGGCGATCTACACCAACAACTTCGCCGTCGTCATCACCAACCCTCTCCCCCTCTATGCAGCGGTTTAACACCTCTTATCCCCACTGTAATCTCTACTTAAACATGGTGCTCAACGCTATATATTATTTCCCAATGATGTATGGCTATCCTATGATGTTTGAGTAGATCCATTTTGTCCTATGGGTTGATTGATGATCGTGATTGGTTTGAGTTGCATGTTTTATTATTGGTGCTATCCTATGGTGCTCTCCGTGTCGCGCAAGCATGAGGGATCCCCGCTGTAGGGTTTGCAATATGTTTATGATTCGCTTATGGTGGGTGGCATGAGTGACAGAAGCACAGACCCAAGTAAGTAGGTTGTTTGCGTATGGGAATAAAGAGGACTTGATACTTTAATGCTATGGTTGGGTTTTACCTTAATGATCTTTAGTAGTTACGGATGTTTGCTAGAGTTCCAATCATAAGTGTATATGATCCAAGTAGAGAAAGTATGTTAGCTTATGCCTCTCCCTCATATAAATTGCAATAATGATTACCGGTCTAGTTATCGATTGCCTAAGGACAAATAACTTTCTTGTGACAAAAAGCTCTCTACTAAAACTAACTTAGTTATTTCTTTATCTAAATAGCCCCTATCTTTTATTTTTGTGCTCTTTATTATCTTGCAAACCTATCTCTTTACACCTACAAAGTACTTCTAGTTTCATACTTGTTCTAGGTAAAGCGAATGTTAAGCGTGCGTAGAGTTGTATCGGTGGTCGATAGAACTTGAGGGAATATTTGTTCTACCTTTAGCTCCTCGTTGGGTTCGACACTCTTATTTATCGAGAAAGGCTACAACTGATCCCCTATACTTGTGGGTTATCAAGAAGCAGCAGGCGACGGTGACGTCCGAGGCGTGCAAGTGGCACCGCTCCCCACCTTGGAGGGCAGGAAGGTGCCACCGTCTTCAGCGTTCACCCCAACTCTGCCGGAAGGAACAACACTGGGATTACTGAGGATCCCGAGTGCTGCACCCCAGACAGGCGCCGGAACCCCTAAGGGCCCCGTCGTCAGGGCAACGAGCCTCGGCGACCCGCAGCGAGGGCTGGTGTTCCTCACCGGACAGCCGGCTCGTGTGAGGGAGACTAGCGTTTCACCATTTTGGAGAAGCACGACACCTCCCACACCGCGGGCGACTCAACACCCACATCCTCAACCACTGCATCCCTTTCGGCCCCGGACCAGACTCACTCCCCGGGTGTTTACACAAGCGTTCGGCATCATCGACCCTAAGCTAGAGCCTGGGGCCTGGCCCCAGCCTCCCCACCTCAACATAACAGAGAAGGAAGCAAGGAAGAGAAGAAGAAGGGTGCGTGGATGAGCACTTTCGCTCCCCCTCACCCCCTCTTTTATAGATGGGCTGAGGCTGGGGGCTGATCCCTCAGCAGGTAACCGCCGCCCTCTCCACCAACCCAGGAAGATCGGGCCCTGCCATGACACTCTCTCCCACACCATGCGCCTCCGTTACCTACCCCACTCAATGCATGCAGCATACGTGGCAAGGGATAAGAACGTGGTGGAAGAGTGAATTGGCAGTTACTCACCCGTGCGTTAAAGTCATTCAAAGGCCATTACAGGGATGGCCCCACTACAATTGGCGTCACACGATGCACGGGAAAACCGGAAACTGACTCAAGCTTAGATTAATGAAGAAACAAAGAAGATCTCAAAGGGCGAGCTACCGCAGCCTCCCCGCCTATGTACTGGACAGGGCCTACCCCGACGATGCTTGGCAGCGCGTTCGGGCCAGGCCCAAGGGCTCCTGTCGGTGCAACAAACCCCAGGTGTGTTGCCCAAACTGTACACAGGCTCGAGAACAAGGTTGCAGCATCCAAGACAAGACCAAGCAGAAGAGATCAGCTCTTTGATAAATCAAAGGGCAGATCAAGAAGACCAAGGCCAACCAAAGGAGCAAGATACCACTAAGGAAAAACCTCCCTTGCCGGGCAGGCGAGCCTGGCAGGGACGAGGTTGCCCCGAAGACAAGTCTCCAGATTGTCCCGGCAGGCTTGCCGGGGGCGCCGAGGGCGGATTACCCCGCCAAGGCTCCACCGCTCCACCTCACAGCAACGCAAGTCGTCGATTGGTGCAGTGTCGAGCCCCCAAGTGGCTAAGTGGCCGCTATTTGGCACGTGGCGGCCACTTCCAGAGGAAATCACCTCCAAATGACACCTGTCCAGGGACGTGTCACGCAGGCAGGCAAGAAGGTGGCCGAACGGCACGGCAAGGCTTGCCAGGCTACGCTACGATGTGACACTAAGCGGCGCATTTAATGCGCTCTGTCCTATCTGCAGAGTTACGTATGATAGCATTGTTTGCTATCTAATCAGTACGCAATGACTGATTTGCCATTGTGGTGACCCCTTGATCTATAAAAGGAGGGCCATGGCAACCTTAGAAAGGATTTGGACCATTGTACACTCATACGCGCATAGTTGCTCTCGCCCCGAGGCGACCCTGCCGGGCTAGAGCACTGCGTCTCCACCTCGATCCTCTCATCAATCCACCAAAGCAGGAGTAGGGTTTTATGCCTCGCGGCGGCCTGAACCTGGGTAAAAACTGCCCGTGTGATCACTGTCGTGCTGCTCCGCGCCCTCCGCTCTTTGTGCAATGCGTCCTTCCCCACTGCCGAACCACAAGGGGCCGATGGCCCCATAGGTGGTCGTGTTTTCCCACGACAGTGATTTATTAAGTTTGCTATTTTAACCTTCTTCAAGGACCGGCCGCAGTCAAATTCGATTCAACTAAAGTAGGAGAAACAGACACCTGCCAGCCACCTTTATGCAAAATTAGTTGCATGTCTGTCGGTGGAACCGGTCTCATGTATGTGGACATGTAAGGTTGGTCCGGGCCACTTCATCTTACAATACCGCCGAATCAAAATAAGACGTTGGTGGTAAGCAGTATGACTATCACCGCCACAACTCATTGTGTTCTACTCGTGCATATCAACTACGCATAGACCTGGCTCGGATGCCACTGTTGGGAAACGTTGCATGGAAAACAAAAAAAATTCTACGCACACGCAAGATCTAATCCATGGAGATGCATAGAAACGAGGGGGGAGAGTGTGTCTACGTACCCTCATAGACCGTAAGCGGAAGCGTTTAGTAATGCGGTTGATGTAGTCGAACTTCTTCGTGATCCAACTGATTGAGTACCGAACGTACGGCACCTCCGCATTCAGCACACGTTCAGCTCGGTGACGTCCTCGCCTTCTTGATCCAGCAAGACGGGCGAAGTAGTGGATGAGTTCCGGCAGCACGACGGCATCGTGACGGTGATGGTGATGCTATCTCCACAGGGCTTCGCCTAAGCACTATGAAAATATGACCGAGGGTGTAAACGGTGGAGGGGGCGCCGCACACGGCTAAGAGATTGTCGTTGTTATGTGTGGTGCCCCCCTCCCACATATATATAGATGGGGGAGAGGGGAGAGGCCAAGGGGCGCCCCAAGTAGGGCCGAATCCTACTTGGGCTCCTGCCCTTGGCCGCCCCCCCCCCCTTGCTTATTTGTCAAAGGGGGAAAGGAAAGGGGGGAGAGGGAAGGAAGGGGGAGGCCGAATCCCCCCTTTCCTTTCTCCCATGGGTCGGCTGCCTTAGGGGGGCGCCTGTGGGCTGGTGTGCTCCCCTCTAATGGCCCAATAGGCCCATCACCCTCCTGGGGTGCCCTGTACCTCCTCCGGTATTCCGATGACTACCCGGTACACTCCAAAACTCTTCCGGTGTCTGAATACCATCGTCCTATATATCAATCTTTACCTCCGGAGCTCCTCGTCATGTCCGTGATCTCATCTGGGACTCCGAACAACATTCGTTCACCAAATCATATAACTCATATAACACTATATCGTCAATGAACGTTAAGCGTGCGGACCCTATGTCGGTGTCAAAACCGGCGGATCTCGGGTAGGGGGTCCCGAACTGTGCGTCTAAGGTCGATGGTAATAGGAGATGGGGGACACGATGTTTACCCAGGTTTGGGCCCTCTCTATGGAGGTAATACCCTACTTCCTGCTTGATTGATCTTGATGAATATGAGTATTACAAGAGTTGATCTACCACGAGATCGTAATGGCTAAAACCCTAGAAGTCTAGCATGTCTGATTATGATCGCCTCTACGGACTAAACCCTCTGGTTTATATAGACACCGGAGGGGACTAGGGTTGTACAAAGTCAGTTACAGAGAAAGGAATCTTCATATCCGAACGCCAAGCTTGCCGTCCACGCCAAGGAGAGTCCCATCCAGACACGGGAGAGAGTCTTCTGTCTTGTATCTTCATGGCCCATCAGTCCGGCCCACATTACGTAGCCTGGACGCCTGAGGACCCCTTAATCCAGGACTCCCTCAGTAGCCCCTGAACCAGGCTTCAATGACGATGTGTCCGGCGCGCAGATTGTCTTCGGCATTGCAAGGCGGGTTCCTCCTCCGAATACTCCAAAATAGACTTCGAGCACAGAAAACGTGTCCGGCTCTACAAAACAAGTACCACACACAACCGCAGAGAGTATAATATTTCACGAGTCCAATCCGCTGACAACTTTTTGTAACGCGACACCATGTTCCTGCACGGTCATTATTTCGAACCGTTCTTTAGCCTCCCGCTCCACGCTTTAAGATGCAGTTTCCAGTGGCACGTCTTGTCACAGCAGAGATCGTGTCCCTTTATTACGGGATTCTCATCAATACGGGCGTGGGTAATCCAACCGTGCCATCTGCACGGCCCTTGGGAATAGGCGAGGTTTAAGGCGAGTGGGGAGGCGCTTGATATTCACTGCCTTTATAAGGAGATAAGGATTCACCCCTTTCACCCACGCCTTCTCTTTCTCTGCCTCTCCATTCTCGAGCTCCAGCGCCCAAGTTCTCATCTTTTCCGCCTCAAAGAAGCACTCCGACCATGTCCGGATCCGGAGCGCAAGGCAAGTGGATGGCCTCCTCCGTCAAGGAGAAGGACATCATGAAGCTCCGGGAGGCGGGGTATTTGGCCAAGGAAATCGCCCACCGGCTTCCGGCCAAGGGACAGATCATCCCCACCCCCAAGCCTCATGAGAGGGTGGTGTTCATCCCCCACTTCGTCCACGGGTTAGGGTTTCCTCTCCACCCTTTCGTCCGCGGACTCATGTTCTACTACGGGCTAGATTTCCATGATCTAGCCCCAAATTCTTTCCTCAACATCTCGGCATTTATTGTCGTGTGCGAGGCCTTCCTCCGCATCCCACCCCACTTCGGACTGTGGCTCAAGATTTTCAATGTGAAGCCGAAGGTCGTGGATGGCCAACACGCAGAGTGCGGAGGCGCCATGGTGAGCAAGATGCCCAACGTCACATGGCCCAAAGGTACCTTTGTGGAGACCGTCAAAGGGTGGCAGCAACTGTGGTTCTATATCACAGAGCCCCGCGACGCCACCTGGGCCGCGGCTCCTGAATTCAAGTCCGGAGCCCCAATGCGGATCACCTCCTGGCTAGAGAAGGGCCTGAATTGGGCGTCGTCGGACGAGCTGACAGCGCTGCAGGCGTGTATCCAGAGCATGGTGGACAAGAACATCAAGCTTGTCAATGTGATCCAGGTGATGCTAGTTCGCCGGATCCTTCCATGCCAAAGCCGGACTTGCCATCTGTGGGAGTTCAATCCGGCCGAGCACCAGACCTTGCAATAGTTCTTCGGAACTATGCACGAAGACATCTGGAAGGTGCTTTTCAAGGCCAACGAGAAATGGCCGGAGACGACCGAGGACCGTGGGCACGACCTGGCCCATCCCGCCAGTCCAGTAAGTCTTTCGCGCTTCAAGGTGTATCCTTTACTTGCTTACTCAGGGAAAATGCCTAAGCCTCCCTATTTATTTTTTCAGGGCTGGACGAAGAAGGCAGAGCGGATTAAGTGTTCGGCTCCGCTGCCCGAGGAACCAGCCATCTCGCTTCTGATGAAAATGCTGGTCCCGGCGCCCTACCAGGCACCGGAGAAGAAGGCCAAGAAAAAGGCCAAGGAGACCAGAAGTGGCCTCCGTCGCAAGGGAACTTCGGCCGCGACGTCCGAAGACACCCAGACTCACTCCTCCGCCGCAGAGGATGAGGAGGAGGAGGAAAGCAACTCTCCCCCTGAGGGGGGAAGGAAGAAAAGGGCGGCCTCCATAAATCTGGAGGCAGAGGCGTCCAAGAAGGGGAAGGTCTCCCTCGCGGATAACTCCGCGTGGGACGTCGACAGCAGCCTAGAGCGGCGCCCCCGAGATAAGCCCCTGGCCAGATCGTGAGTACTCAAAGACCCTGACGCATTCATATATCCAACCTCTTTTCTCCATAGTTTTAACATGTTGAATCATGTACTTGCAGTCCGGCTCGTTCAGACCTCGAGCGATCCTCATCTTCGGGGAATTCGCTGGACCCGAAGGTGATGGACAGCGGGTCCCTTCCGGCGGCCTCCTCTCCCAAGGCCATGGGTGACACCGAGGCATTGTCCCGAAGGATCCCAGGCCAGGGAGAGACGCAGGAGGCCGTCAGCGCGGTGCCAGAGGGTGAAACCTCGGCCGCCGGACACATGAGGGAGCAAATCCCCATGGAGACTGGCAATGGGGGCCAGGTCCAATTCGGCCCCCAGCCGAATACGGTCCCGGAGACCTATACGGCTCCGGAATCCGGCAAGCAGCCTCCTTCGAAAGAAGGGAGTGTGCCTATTTCGCCGGTGACCTCTGTCCAACCAGAGGCACCGAACACCCTACTGGAACACTGCGAAGTGCTTCCATTGTAGAGGAACACCGTGCCCTCATGGGTACGGTGATTGAGAAGATTCAGTCCGCGAAGAGCGGACTGACCGAAGCCTGCACAAGCCTTCTAACAGGTTTTGAGGTATGAAACGCAATTATGTAAAAAGAATGTCACAGTATAGACAGTAGCCCCTGAGACACTGTCCGGTGGTCGAAAAGAAAAGCCGGACAGAGGATCAAACAATTTTCGCAGGAGACTAACCATACATGTCTATGTGAAAAAGCAGGCGTCGCTGCTGGCTGCGACCTCCCATGCTGCCGAAGTCTCCGGACTGAAGCAGAGTCTGGAGCGGGCCGAGGAAGAACTCGGCCGTGTGAAAAAGCAGCTGGAGGACAAGCAAGGTATGCCATGACCTTCTGTATATCAGAAAGGATAGATGATTTGTATTGACCATAGTGCCATGATATTTGTAGGAGTGGCGACCGAGGTGGAGGCCCTTAAAAAGGCGCTGGCCGAGGCCCAGAAGAGAGCGGCGGAGGAACAATCCGTCCGTGAAAAGCACGAGGCCAGGGTCGGTGAGGTCCAACAAGAGCTCCAGGACGCTGTAAAGAAATGCGAGTCCTTGGAGCGCAAGATTACGGATCAAGAGTCCGAGCTTGCTAAGGCCCACCAAAGCACGCAAGAGGCCCGGGTTGAAGCCCAGGGTGCCCTCCAGGAAATCCAAGAGGCCAGAAAAATCACGGCGGGTAAGGCCTTTATAATGCAAAGAAAATTTGTGAAGAAAAGGTACCTCTTACTAACCTGGATTTGGAGTTCTCCAGGAGCGTTTGTGGATCTGCCACGCAGCATTGCTGATGCTGCGGATTTCTTCCAAGCTGAAGAGGGGAGCTCAACGGAGAAGCTGTTCTGGTCGCAATACCTTGCGCTAGAGCATCCGGTGCCCTTCAGCGATCAGCTGAAACAGCTGACCGAACTGCATAGGGCGGCCGAATTGGCCATGAAGGATTTGATAATCCGTCTATGGCCTGCCGAAGCCATACCCAACAGCTACTTCGGGCTCGTGAAGCGACTGGTTGCTGCCTGCCCTCGGCTTGATGCCATCAAGCGGTCAGTTTGCATCGAAGGTGCGCGGATGGCCTTCGCCCGTGTCAAGATACAGTGGGCGAAGATGAACGCCGTCAAGCTCGCGACCGAGGGACCGCCCGCGGGCAAGGAGCACCGCACGCCCGAGCGATATTTTGACGATGTCCCGGAGGGATCCCGCATTGTAGCGGAGCAGTGTGCAAAAGACATTATCTTTGGATGAATATGTTCATGTTATCCTGTCCTGTATAATGAAACAAAACTGATATGTAATATAATGTTAGTTATTTATATCAAGATTTTTCCTCCTATGCGGCCGTTTTATTAAATCTGAGAGTTGGCCAGTCGTCGGCTTCAGCCCCCACGTAGGTAGTACGGGGGTGTTCGGGATAGAATCTAAACACTCTTGATCCAAAGTTTGGTCCTTGAAGGAGGTGTTTAGCGCAACGAACCAGGCAATCGGACTATGTGGCTTTATCACCCTCACTTAGCCATAGGAGTTTTATAATAGAAATTTAGGTGCAGCCCCTAGTATTCGTGAGTCCGAACTAGGGTGATGTAAACACCTGATCGGGTAGAGACCGATTCGTCACAAAATGCAGAAAAAATCGCAAAAGATTTGTAACCTCCGAAGAGCTGACCAGCTCACGCCGCATCATGACAGTCAGTTTTCGGCTTTCTCTACTGAGGTGCTCATCCGGATAAACCAGGGCACAATCACAGTAGTTCTCCCTTTACTACCCTAGTCGATATAGCGGAACGTAAGGTAGTAAGCACAGGAGCCGGGCAACCCAACTATTGACCAAAGACATGATTCAGAGCCAATGCATATAATGCTAAATTCGGGGTGCCGAACTATACTGTAAAAAGTGTTCGGACTTTGTTGCCGTAATATGGGGCGCAATAAAGCCCCTGGCGAATTTAAGCCGTACCAAAGTGTACGGGTGCAATTGATAAGATTATCAAGAAAAAATACAGTAGTAAGCTAGTGCCGCAGAAGTTGGGCCGCGAACTGTTTCCATTATAATTTTATTGATACGTCAAAGCGTATAAGTAGTGCGATAAGCAACAGGGCTATTTAACATGCCATGACCAAGGGAGAGCTACGTGCGGGTCATGAGAACAGGTAGAGTGATCGTCAAAAAGACCTCCTAGAGATTCCCGTATACCTCAATGCTTCTTGCTGTCTTGGTGTATCTATCCTTCGAAAGGACCGATGAGCAGGCCGTCTTGAGGGGCCTGTGGAAAAGAAACCTGGAAAGGATGAAAAAGAAAAAGTGAAAGTATGTGTGTCCAGGGAAGGTCGAGCCGTATTATGGACCACAATCTAGTTATGCCTCCGTCCATGCCCATGGTATTTTAAGTGCGTAGTTATGTATGCGTGGTACGTATGCTGCCATTTGGCCGGGACGGAGACGGAGGCCAGATTGCTAGTCTAACTCCTAATGAGCCGAACTGTTATGCTGCGGAGTAGTCCGGATTCGCTTGACAGTGTCCGGGAGCTTGGCCGCTGAATTAAGATTCTGCTTGGCAAGGCCGCTCTGTACTTCCGCTGCCAAGGCCGCGGTGTGCTCCTCGGTACGGAGGGAGTGCTCCGTGTTTCCATTAACTGTTATGACACCGCGTGGTCCCGGCATCTTGAGCTTGAGATAAGCATAGTGTGGCACCGCATTGAATCGAGCAAATGCGGTTCGTCCGAGCAGTGCGTGATAGCCGCTGCGGAAGGGGACGATATTGAATATCAACTCTTCGCTTCTGAAGTTGTCCGGGGATCCGAAGACAACCTCCAGTGTGATTGAGCCCGTACAGCGGGCCTCTACACCTGGTATGACTCCTTTAAAGGTAGTTTTTGTGGGTTTGATCCTTGAGGGATCGATGCCCATTTTGCACACTGTATCCTGATAGAGCAGGTTCGGGCTGCTGCCGCCATCCATGAGGACGCGCGTGAGATGGAATCCATCAACAATTGGATCGAGGACCAGTGCGGCTGAACCGCCATGACGGATACTGGTCGGATGGTCCCTACGATCGAAGGTGATCGGGCAGGACGACCATGGGTTGAACTTTGGGGCGATTGGCTCCATCGCGTGGATGTCCCTGAGCACTCGTTTGCACTCCCTTTTGGGGATATGAGTGGCGTATATCATGTTCACTGTTTTAACCTGGGGAGGGAACTTCTTCTGTCCTCCTGTGTTCGGCGGACGGGACTCCTCGTCGTCGTCCTCGCTTTGTGACCCCTTCTCCTTGTTTTCGGCATTTAACTTGCTGGCCTGTTTAAAAACCCAACAGTCTCTGTTGGTATGATTGGCTGGTTTATCAGGGGTGCCGTGGATCTAACATGGATGATCGAGTATGCGGTCCAAGCTGGATGAGCCCGGATTGTTTATTTTGTATGGCTTCTTCCGCTGGCCGGACTTGGAGCCACTGAAACCGGCGTTGACCGCCGTGTCATCGGTAGTGCCACCATTGCTTCGGCGCTTGTGCCTGTTGCGTCGGGGCTTGCCATTGCTATTCTTGGCTTCAGAGGTACCGGCATCGCTTGCAGTGTTATTGCTACGGGCTAGCCAACTATCCTCGCCCGCACAAAAGCGGGTCATGAGTGCCGTGAGGGCTGCCATGGACTTCGGCTTTTCTTGGCCGAGGTGACGAGCGAGCCATTCGTCGCGGATGCTATGCTTAAAGGCCGCTAGGGCTTCAGCATCTGGGCAGTCGACGATCTGGTTCTTTTTAGTTAGGAACCTAGTCCAGAATTTCCTGGCCGACTCTCCAGGCTGTTGAACTATGTGACTTAAGTCATCGGCATCCGAAGGTCGTACATATGTGCCTTGGAAGTTGTCGTGGAAGGCGTCTTCCAAGTCCTCCCAGCTGCCAATAGAGTTTTCAGGCAGACTGTTTAACCAGTGCCGAGCTGGCCCCTTGAGTTTTAGTGGGAGGTATTTGATGGCGTGAAGGTCATCGCCGCGGGCCATATGAATATGGAGAAGAAAATCCTCAATCCATACCGCGGGATCTGTTGTTCCATCATATGATTTGATATTTACGGGTTTAAACCCTTCTGGGAATTCGTGCTCCATTACTTCAACAGTGAAGCAGAGGGGATGTGCGGCGCCTCTATATCGGACCAAGTCGCGACGTAGTGCGGATGTAGTCCGTCTACGGTTTTCGGCCCGGACATGGTTATGCTCGTTACGTCTGGCTTGATAGCCATCGTCGCGCGCCAGGGCATGCCCCCGCGATCTGTAGATCGATCTGGCCTGACCTGCTCTGTTCTCCAGGTCTTGCCGCAGGTCATATGTGTATTCCCGAGTTGTGGTGTCTTTGCCTTTACCGTGAGGTAGTATGGGCAGGTGTTCGGCTTGGGTTGCCTGTAGGATCGAAAGTATGTCTAGAGGGGGGGTGATTAGACTACTTGACCAAATAAAAATCTAGCCTTTTCCCAATTTTAATTCTTGGCAGATTTTAGCAACATAGCACAAGTCAAGCAATCAACCTACACATGCAATTCTAAGAGTATAGCAGCGGAATGTAAAACAATTGCATATGAAGGTAAAGGGAGGAGTTTGAGGGAGCAAATGCAATGTTGACACGGAGATTTTTTTATCCGTGGTTCCAATAGGTGGTGCTATCGTACATCCACGTTGATGGAGACTTCAACCCACGAAGGGTAATGGTTGCGCGAGTCCACGGAGGGCTCCACCCACGAAGGGTCCACGAAGAAGCAACCTTGTCTATCCCACCATGGCCGTCGCCCACGAAGGACTTGCCTCACTCAGGTAGATCTTCACGAAGTAGGCGATCTCCTTGCCCTTACAAACTCCTTGGTTCAACTCCACAATCTTGATGGAGGCTCCCAAGTGACACCTAACCAATCTAGGAGACACCACTCTCCAAGAGGTAACAAATGGTGTGTTGATGATGAACTCCTTGCTCTTGTGCTTCAAATGATAGTCTCCCCAACACTCAACTCTCTCTCACAGGATTTGGATTTGGCGGAAAGAAGATTTCAGTGGAAAGCAACTTGGGAAAGGCTAGAGATCAAGATTTATGTGGTTGGAATGGAATATCTTGACCTCAACACAAGTGTAGGTGGTTCTCTCTCAGAAAATGTATGTTGGAAGTGTAGGCATGTTCTGATGGCTTTCTCCTCGAATGAAGAGAGGGTGGAGGGGTATATATAGCCTCCACACAAAATCTAACCGTTACACACAATTTACCAAACTCGGTGGGACCGAATCATGAAACTCGGTCGGACCAATTTAGTTCAAAATGTGAACGTTAGGATTTTCGGTGGGACCGATATGTCAACTCGGTGGGACCGATTTCGTTAGGGTTAGGGCATAACGTAATCTCGGTGAGACCGATTACACAAACTCGGTGAGACCGATTTTGGTAATAGACTAACCAGAGAGTTGGTCAGACAAACTCGGTGGGACCGATTCGCTCATCTCGGTTGGACCGAAACGTTATGAAAAGGGAAACAGAGAGTTTGCATTGCAATCTCGGTGGGACCGATCGCTCATCTCGGTTTGACCGAAACGTTACGAAGGGAAACAGAGAGATTACAATCCCATCTCGGTGAGACCGAGATCCCTATCGGTGAGACCGAAAAGACTAGGGATTCTGGCAGTGGCTATGTCAAGAGAACTCGGTGGCACCGGATAGAAAGATTCGGTGGGGCCGAGTTTGACATTTGGTTTGGGACATATGTGGATATGAGAAAGTAGTTGAGGGTTTTGGAGCATATCACTAAGCATTTTGAGCAAGAAACTCATTAAGCAACACCTCACCCCCTCTTGATAGTATTGGCTTTTCCTATGGACTCAATGTGATCTTGGATCACTAAAATGAAAATGTAGAGTCTTGTGCTTTGAGCATGAGCCAATCCTTTTGTCCTTAGCATTTTGAGGGGTCCACTTTCTAATCCATGCCATGCCAATCATTGAGCTTTCCTGAAATATTTATCTTGAAATAGCATTAGCTCAATGAGCTATATGTTGTTAGGAATTACCAAAACCACCCAGGGATAGTTGCACTTTCATTGCCGCTTTGTCCCGGCCACGTGGTGGTCGGTCAGCCGCATTACGTGTTGATGGCATGGGCTCAAGTGCCTCATCGTCGAATTGGGGTAGCAGTTTACGCTTCGGGTAACTTTTAATGGGGCGCTCGAGTCCGTGTTCCTCGGCTGCCAGGACATCAGTCCATCTGTCATTGAGTAGATCTTGATCAGCTTGAAGCTGCTGATGTTTCTTTTTCAGGCTCCTCGCAGTGGCTATTAGCCGGCGCTTAAAGCGCTCCTGCTCAACGGGTTCCTCAGGCACGATAAAGTCTTCATCGCCGAGGCTCACCTCATCTTCGGAGAGTGGAAGATAGTTGCTGTCCTCTGAGTCTTCGTTTATGGCCTGTTCGTCAGGGCAGACTTGCCCATCTTCCCTATTGTCCTGTTCGGAAGTCGGCTCGACGGAATCTTCTTTGTCTTCGGCATCGTCCGGGGGGGGGGGGGGGGGGGGGGGGGGGGGGGGGGGGGGGGGGGGGGGGGGGGGGGGGGGGGGGGGGGGGGGGGGGGGGGGGGGGGGGGGGGGGGGGGGGGGGGGGGGGGGGGGGGGGGGGGGGGGGGGGGGGGGGGGGGGGGGGGGGGGGGGGGGGGGGGGGGGGGGGGGGGGGGGGGGGGGGGGGGGGGGGGGGGGGGGGGGGGGGGGGGGGGGGGGGGGGGGGGGGGGGGGGGGGGGGGGGGGGGGGGGGGGGGGGGGGGGGGGGGGGGGGGGGGGGGGGGGGGGGGGGGGGGGGGGGGGGGGGGGGGGGGGGGGGGGGGGGGGGGGGGGGGGGGGGGGGGGGGGGGGGGGGGGGGGGGGGGGGGGGGGGGGGGGGGGGGGGGGTGACAGAGAGAAACGAGAGGGGGTTTGAGTGGTTAGGAGAGACAACAGAGGGAGGAGGGCGTCGAGGTCATGGCCTGGTTGGGTACTCCGGCGAGGTACTTGGCGGGCGACGGGGTCCTCCATGGCGGGTCCTGAGACGGCGATGGAAATGGTGGCCATGGTAGCAGGGCGACCTCCTGTTGCTCCTGTACCTGGCAAGACAGAGAGAGAATTTGAGAAAGAGCGAGAGAGACCGAAAGAGACGACGAAGAGATAGGAGGGCAGGGAAGGAGGCGCAGCTTTGCTGTGGTTGGGCGACGGCGGAAATCAAGGGAGTTGGTCGGGGCCGCTGGTTGGATCTGGCAGGAGAGGAAAACGAGGAGGAACTGGATTGGGGAAGATCCCGATGGGGATTTGGTGGAGTGTGGCGGCGGCTGAGGGGGGCAAATGACCTAGTTTTAGGGTTTGGTCTGACATATATATAGCAAAAGGATTTTTGGGTAGGGCTAATCCGTCCCTCCGATCGTAACTGGACGGTCAGGAAAAATAGGCTAGGGAGCCCAAATAAGAAAACAATGACGTTTTGTAGATGTTTGGGGATGATCCGGACACAACGGTGGCGACAGTCCGGGTCGGGTCCGGGGAAGTTTCGGGCGCGCACGTGAGGGGTCGGTTGGAACTCGTGGCTGTGCAGAAGGGCTTGAGCTGAGAGAAGAGAAGAGAGAGAGGCCCGACGACTATTTTCGGAGATCGAAAACATCCGACGAAAAGACCGGCTATACTGCCGCTATAGTTATCCGTTGGGGCGTCAAACGGACTCCGAACGCCATGAAACTTGGCAGGCGGTCTACTAACAACAAAACAACACCGCACGCCAACTTCACATTCCGAGAACATTTTCCGGCCACTTATAAAATACTATTTCGGACATGCCGCGGGTGCATGCGGGGGGGGGGGGGGGGCGGGGTAACCCGGACGGATGCAATTTTTTTAAAAAAATGATGATGCAATGCACATGATGACATGGCAAGATGCAACACGCAAGAAGATGACATGGCAACAACAACGAATAACTGGACGACACCTGGCACATCGGTCTCGGGGCGTTACAACACTCCACCACTATGAGAGGATCTCGTCCCGAGATCTAGAATGGCACCGGAGGGAAAACGAAAGAGAAAGAGAAGAGGTAAAACTAAGTTGCTCCTTTGACAAACGAGTGAAACCAAAGAACCTTGAAAAGGTTGAGCAAAATGATAGAAAGAAGCCATGGAGAAGAACAAAGTTGAAAGCACTCCGTTAAGAAAGAGGAACAAGGAAGAACAAATTCAAACAGCACTCCTGTTGATAAGGGATGCAAGACTTGATAAAATGAAAGAACTTGAGCAGCGGGCACACACTCCGGTTAAATGGATAAGCACGAAAAGAACATGATCCTGACAGAACGAAAAGATGGGTTGAAGAGAGCAACATCACAAAGCCTCCGGAACAAAATTATGAATCGAATGGAATGAACGAAGGAAAACAAGATCTTGAGGGAGCACCCTTACCACAATTGCTAGAACGGGATTGTTGGAAAACCAACAACGAAAAGAATAAGCTTGATATGGTCTTGTGGAGTACATCCCAAATTAAGAGATGACAACCTGCCACTCACGGGAAAAGAATTGGATTGATATGAACAAGGAGACGAGAAAGTAATTCACCGGGAGGATAACGAAGAACTTGGGTCCTTTATAAGCACTATAGATAGCAACATCCTTAGGGAAGGTTTAAGGTGAAATATAACCCAAGATAACTCCAATGACGAGATTAATGGATTTAAAATACCTCATTGTTAACAATGTGTGAATCATGAAGCATGAACTCAAATTATGAAGAATGACATAATACCACCTCCAAAGATACGGTAGAAAGAAATTGCACTCCGGATTGCAAGATGAAGAAAACTTGAGCTCCTTTGAAAAGAATCTCAATGAACACTTCGAGAAGGAATTAAATCCTTGATGAACCACCATGTAGAACCTCCATGAAGAACTCCGGTAAACAAAAGAAACAGAAAATGAAAACACAAGGTGAATCCTTGCAATGATTTAGATGGATCTCCGTGATAATTAGAGCTTGGAACTCCGGGAAAGAAAAGATGAACCAATTGAAACTGAGAATTTGATGAACCTCCGGAATAATTGAATTTACTCGATGAAAGTAGAATAAGAATTACATTATGCTTATCCTTCACCAATTAAATTGATGACAAGCAACAGATCGCATACGACTTATTCTCGTAGAAAGGATTAAGATAGATATAGCGCAATCATGAGAAGGTTTTCGACGAGCCACCGGTAGGATTGGTAAGCACGAATGCATAGATATGATACCCGAAGGAAGAAAACTCTTGAACGAACCACCGTAAGAATTGAAAGGAATGATTAAAACATGAAGGCACACCGGGAAGAATTAGCAATTAAACGAAGATGCCTGAGAGAATTTAGACCGATGAGAACGAAAAGATTACGAGTTGATAAGAGAATACTTGAATGAAGCACCGGTAAGATTGGAGAATGATAACTGATAGCTGAGAATGAATAAGTCTTCTGAAATGATGGGCTCCGGAGAATCAAATTGAAAAGAATCTTGAATTGCTCCGGATAGGTGAAAAGAATTCTCACAATCAAAAATAATTATGAGAGGATGACATCAAGCTAGAATCACGAATCTTGAAAAGAATGGAGCAAAATTTAAGAGAAACTCTTCTTCGGTCTTCAAATGCAGAGAATGACGATGAGAAACACCACCATGAATTGTTGAGACACTCCGGAAGAATCAAAAGCGAAGAGGTTGAGCCAACGATGAAAAGAATTTGAAAGTGATATTGGAGAAATACATATGACTGATGATAACTCATTCTTACGTCAAACTTGGAAAAGAATTGAAAATAACTCCGGAGAAAGAGAAGAAGAGTCAGGCAAGGTCCTGGGAAAAGACCTGTGGGTTAGGGCCCACTCAAAAGAAACAACGTTGAAAAGGTCGCTTGGAAGATAGATTACACCGGTTGAATTAAAAGACTTGAAAGAGATAACAATCTCGAAAGAGCTTGAATGAATGAGAATACGCACTAGCATCTTCTGAGATATCTTTAGCACTCCGGAACAATAGAATAGCGAGAAGTGAATGAATATGAGCAGCACCAGCATGATAGGGTATTTGAAATGAGGAGAAAGATATGATCAATAACGCTTGAATTTAAACCACCGGAGAAGAAAAAATGAGTAAAGGGTGACGAACTTGAAGCTCCATTAGAATCTTCATGAGAATCATCGGACACAAACATTGAAAGAAAAGAATGGAGAGACTTCCATCGATACCATGGATACTTGATTAAGGAATCTGAGTCCTTAAGAAACAAGGGTGGGAGGGAGGGATAACAAAGACAACATAGGATGGATGAACGAACACCATTTAGAAAGATGAGATTGAATCTTGCAGATGTTGAACATGAACGGATCCGCTTGGCGAGAGACACACCAGTTGAAAAGGCTTGACATGACAAAATCGATTATCATGAAGGATTAGTATTCACATGAGAACACCGCTTAGGAAAAGGCATGGAATCAACACTTGACATAGAAGCAACTCGAATTTCACAACTCAAAACGAAACAAAGGATTGGCTTGCAGAATAAGCCGGAACAAACATATGATAGAGATTTCGTCCAAAGTTTTCGTGGTGGGGCCTACAGGGGCTCGATCGTATAGCACCATCATGTACAAGGCAGTGCACATGACATATGAAGCGTCCCCGAGTCGGCATAGCCAAGAACTCTTTAAGACACAACGAGACCACTGTAAAACCAACCGTGAATAGGCGGACCACTAGACGTCGAACCCCAATGTCATATCATATATCTGTTGGAAAGATATCCTAAGAGCTACTTGAATTCCCACCTATGAAACTCCCGAAATTTTCCGGTTATGCAATCAGGTGTTGGGGATACAGGGGAAGCATAATATCTCATATCTCACCCAAACTAGCAAATCCTACATCCAGCTGTATCCATCCTTCAACACATAACCAAGAAACCTTCGGAAATCGTCTACCTCAACCTTCGAAAAGCATCCTTATATAAGTTATGGCAATACTCCCGAACTCCCGCCCCAGTACTGGGTGGCATCGAGGTTATCTCACCAACGAACTGCATAAAAGAGATTTTCGATGTCGGCGTACTAAACTCAGGTATTCCAGAATTGCAACAATAAAATTATGACGACAACACCTCGGAGCTCAACTCCCCGGGACACTTCCACAAAACCCCTGACAGATGGCACCAAGACAATGTTCTCATCATAAAACCATCGGAACGATTCCAAGATACCCGCGTGATCCTAATTTGTTTTTGTGAAATTTGAGAACAGAAGAGTTAAAACTCTACGTCAGGATGCCTTACCAGAGCGATGAGGAGACTGGGAAGTAAAAAGAATTCCTAAACTCTCCGATATATAATTCCTAAATGAATCAAAACATTTTTCTAGACACAACTCGGCCGCTAAAAACGATCAATCAGTGGGGCTCCTAAGGTCGGGGAAGGCTCTGATACCAACTTGTAACGCCCTCGATGCGGCTATATCTCCCACGTGTCGAAGCACGACTTAGAGGCATAACCGCATTGAAAGCAATGTCGCAACTGAGGTAATCTTCACACAACCCAGGTAATACATAAGGGAAAGAGATACATAGTTGGCTTACAATCGCCACTTCACACAAATACATGAATAAAGCATTACATCATCCAAACACACTCAAGGTCCGACTATGGAACCCAAAATAAAAGAAGAACCCCAAATGCGACACGGTCCCCGATCAACCCCAACTGGGCTCCACTACTGATCAACTAGATCGAAACAACACAAAGGACAAGATCTTCATCGAGCTCCTCCTGAGCTTGGTGGCATCATCTGCACGGACTCATCGACACCTGCAAGCTGGTTTTGGAAGTATCTGTGAGTCACGGCGACTCAGCAATCTCGCACCCTCGCGATCAAGACTATTTAACCTTATGAGTAAGGCAAAGGTATGAGGTCGAGCTGCGGCAAGCGACTAGCATATATGGTGGCTAACATACGCAAATGAGAGCGAGAAGAGAAGGCAAAAGCACGGTCGAACAACTATGATCAAGAAGTGATCCTAGAACAACCTACGTCAAGCATAACTCCAACACCGTGTTCACTTCCCGGACTCCGCCGAGAAGAGACCTTCACGGTAACACACGCGGTTGATGTATTTTAATTAAGGTCAACTTCAGGTTTCCTACAACCGGACATTAACAAATTCCCATCTGCCCATAACCGCGGGCACGGCTTTCGAAAGTTCAAGTCCCTGCAGGGGTGTCCCAACTGGGGGGGGGGGGGGGGGGGGGGGGGGGGGGGGGGGGGGGGGGGGGGGGGGGGGGGGGGGGGGGGGGGGGGGGGGGGGGGGGGGGGGGGGGGGGGGGGGGGGGGGGGGGGGGGGGGGGGGGGGGGGGGGGGGGGGGGGGGGGGGGGGGGGGGGGGGGGGGGGGGGGGGGGGGGGGGGGGGGGGGGGGGGGGGGGGGGGGGGGGGGGGGGGGGGGGGGGGGGGGGGGGGGGGGGGGGGGGGGGGGGGGGGGGGGGGGGGGGGGGGTAAAGGGTGGAAGGCTCGACCTTATGCCTGGTGTTTTGTTCCACTCTTGCCGCCCTAGTTTTCGTCATACCAATGTTATGTCCCTTGATTTTGTGTTCCTTACACGGTCGGGTCATAATGGGAACCCCTTGACAGTTCACCTTGAAGAAAACTCCTCCAGCAAGGCCCAACCTTGGTTTTACCATTTGCACTAACAACCTAGCCTTTACCCTTGGGTTTCTGGAGCCCGAGGGTCATCTTTATTTTACCCCCTGGGCCAGTGCTCCTCTGAGTGTTGGTCCGAACTGAGCTGCCTACGGGGCCACCTCGGGGAAACTTGAGGGCTGGTTTTACTCGTAGCTAGTCTCATCCGGTGTTGCCCTGAGAACGAGGTACGTGCGAGTCCTATCGGGATTTGTCGGCACATCGGGTGGCTTTGCTGGTCTTGTTTTACCATCGTCGAAATGTCTTGTAACCGGGATTCCGAGTCTGATCGGGTCATCCTGGGAGAAGGAATATACTTTGTTGACCGTGAGAGCTTGTGATGGGCTAAGCAAGATGACCATACCCTCGAAATCACTTCTATCCTTGCTTGCTTAGTTGCTCGCTCTATTGCTATGCCTATGCTGCGATACCTAACACTTGCTATATCATGCCTCCCATATTGCCATTTCAAGCCTCTAACCCACCTTGTCCTAGCAAATTGTTGTTTGGCTATGTTACCGCTTTGCTCAGCCCCTCTTATAGCGTTGTTAGTTGCAGGTGAAGATTGGAGTTTGTTCCATGTTGGAACATGGATATTTGTTGGGATATCACAATATATCTTATTTAATTAATGCATCTATATACTTGGTAAAGGGTGGAAGGCTCGAC
>JAAAWM010010624.1:0-46050 GCA_036873465.1 Thinopyrum obtusiflorum
GGGTCCAGGGCAGGAGGCCCACGCTTTTCGATCGTAGTCTTTTATTTTACCCCGCCTCTGTGAAGGCTTATCTTTCTCTCTGTAATAGTCTGTACCCAGACTCTGACGCTTCCGCTGATGCTTGTTGTCATCAAGCTTTGTATTCGAGCCCTCGAGGCCCTGGCTTGTAATAAATGCGTGTATGACTTTATTATGTTTTAGAGTTGTGTTGTGATATCTTCAAGTGAGTCCTAGGCTTGACCGTGTGCATTTGCGCGTATGATTAGTGCACGATTAAGCCGGGGTCGTCACAGGTTGGTATCAGAGCCGACTGCCTGTAGGAATCCCCTTCCCGACTCCTTGGCCGAAGTTGAGTCTAGAGGTCCCAAACTGTTTTACTAACTTGGCTGTGTGGCTTACGGGCCCACGTCGCCAATTGGGTGGTACTAGGATCTTTTACTCCTCGACCTATACTCTGGGAATCTGATCTCTCTTCCATTCGGATTTTAAATGAATTTACTAACTCTGACGTTAGGTTCTCGTAACCGCTTCACCCGGAGAGCCCCGACATTATCTATGATCGTCTGCTTCATCAGAAGAATCAGAAGATACTCCTCGAAGATTTTCGAGACTCTTTGCCCACTGCTTTTGCAGTTCACTAACACCGATAGTCCCCGTGGATATCTACACATCCTTGTCATTGTTTTATTATGGCCAGTTACTCAGATACCTCGTAAAACTCCTTGTTAAACCGGTAATCCTTTGAGCCTACTGCCGTGCAGCTTCTTTCGCACCACAGACAAATTCCTCACACTTCCGGGGATTCGATTGTCCCCAGTTGTTCATATGTCTCACAAAATACTTTGAAATGCTACCTGACCTCCCGAAAATCCTCTGCAGCCTGATGCTCTTGACTTTCCTTGCCTGCTTACATTATGGATAGCCCCATATGACGAGTAATCCTCGTTGACATCCCTTGACACTATTCCTCTGATCCCTTGATTCAACAAGTGTGCGAATACTCACGATCATCAGCTCTTTACTATCAATTCATTCTTCCGGCTCAGTCACCATTCCGGACCTGAGCTGGTTCTCGACCAATCAAGTATTGATTGATTGTCCAGCTAAGCATGTATAAATTACTCGTCCCTCTGCCCAGGTGAGCTAATTGTCACCCCTGGCTTTGGACATTGTGAACCCTCTGACTTTTATAATTGAGTTGTTCAAGTGCTTCCTTAATACGATGTGCTTGCCTTACGTCCCTTTCTCGGAGGACTCTCTTGTGGAACCAGTTGTTTAAACCCAACCCCGTTGGTTCTCCCGGTTCACTGATTCCTTCTGCGGATAATTATCCGACCGATTCTTTTCTATTCTTAGATCCTTATCGGTTCCTCCCCCGTTGCCATTGCCTTTGGCACTGAAGCATTCTCTACTTCCCGCTGTCTGTATATCCGCTCTGCTTACATGGCAATGGAAGACAGTGCATGCTATCTCCATAATGACCTGGAACTAACTACTGACCAGGACATGTCACGTAACCATGGTTGGAGATCTCTGCATGACGGAACACTAAAGTTGTCCACCTAGTTCTATCCAACCTACTCATTTTTATCAGAGCTTTTGCTTCTGATCCTTTGCTTCTGAACCATAACTTCTTTGTACTTAAACGTCGGATTATTCCGATGTTTCCATAATCTGATGTCATGATACTCCTTTCTTCTTCTGGTTGAGTACCGTTACTCACATCAGATCCTCTGTCGACTACCTGATCTTTTGTTGGACTAATATCCGACATTATCCTTCATATTCAAACATCTTATGAGCTCTTTCCTTGGTATTTAATACCTTCGGTAAATTGAACCATCTGCTCTGACTTCAACCCTCTGCTTTCGAATTCGTATTCATTGCTTTGGATGATGGTTGTATGGATTCGTAAAATTGTCCCGATGGGTTGTATCTATGCTTCTACCATCTGCGAGAACTCAGGAACTACTATGAATCATACTCATCTGCTGTTTCGCCAGATAAATTTTCAACCCTACAACCTCTTCAAAGACGAGAAGTGAATGAGAGGTTATGCATTGAAGAAGTGGGAGTCGACCTTGAACTGTGTGTTCATGCCCATGGACCCGATGTAGAACTTATCATGGAAGCTTCTCTTAAACTAAATGTTTCCTTGGTATAAATTTATCCGTACCTGTGAGTTGATTCTTTGCGATCGTGGTTCCGACCATGATTATTCCTCCGTGATCTCATTCCCGGACAAGTTAAAAACACTTGTCCTCTGCAGATCATTTCACCAGTTCAACCTCTAATCCGATTTGCCTTCCGGTATTACCCCTAGCACTTGATACTGGGAAGTTTAATACCCCATCACATCATTCCTAGCCTGATCGGCTATATCTTTATCGTCCCAACTTTTAACTGCGCTACCTGGCCCTAATGCCCGGAGCAACTTCCGACGATGAGCTAAGCTTACGTCGATCTTCCCCATCTTGACATTTCACCTCGAACAACCAGCTTAACTTCGAGCTTGTGACTTATCCGTGGTTTCGCTAACCTCGAACTTCAATTCAACTACTTTGATCATCTTACTGATTGAATCCCTCCTCATCAAAACCCCTCGACAAATGCGTTGTGATCAGCATCAACATTTTGACTCCTGTTGAGATGTTAATTGGAATACATGGTGATAAATACCATCCTCGTTCTTCGATGATTTGTGTTATCATCAATAACATCCTTGACTTTCGACCAATACAAACCTGGTTGTGTTTGGTTATTCCTTACGTCCCGAGATACTCTTGTAATTGATTCTCGGTATCTCTTAGGATATTCAAACCCAATCTTTACTTAGCACCATATCATTGCCGCCTCGGAGCAGGGCTGTGGTATTCTGAACACCATCATGAACATTGGAAGCACATTGCCAAATGTTTCTCGATC
Source organism: Thinopyrum obtusiflorum (assembly GCA_036873465.1). Classification (NCBI taxonomy): domain Eukaryota; kingdom Viridiplantae; phylum Streptophyta; class Magnoliopsida; order Poales; family Poaceae; genus Thinopyrum; species Thinopyrum obtusiflorum. The sequence continues at coordinate 2,926 of JAAAWM010010624.1, forward strand.
AATTACCCAAACACCATAGTATGGGTAATAACATGATTCTTCCCTCGCCCCCTTATCTAAATGCCTTTGGACTTCCTGTCATATCATGTGTATCTTGTTCCGCTTCTTCCCTGGGAAGGATATACTACCAATTTTTGGTGTGTAAACACATCTTCCTTCCCATTGGTTAATTTGAATAATCAATTAATCATAAATTCCTTCCCATTGTTTTGTTTAACCTCTCTTGTGGTTTATACGATCAAAGCAGAAATAATTCTCTGCTTATGGAACCACCTCGGTCTGCAACTCTGTCAGCGTGATTCCGTTACTACTGTTGATGATATACCGGTAACCACCGATGGACGAGAACTTTGCCTATTGATCCGCCTCGTTCAACGAGCAGGAAAATGGTTCTCTTCGTCCCTCGCCCTTGGTACCGACGTTGTTACCAACATAACGGACAGGCTACTTTCTGACATGCCTTATTGTTGTGACCATGATGTCATCGTCCTCCCTATTCTCGATCGATACTCACCACAGTTCCACAGGATCGGAACCTGACTCTTCTGTGCATCTTTGATTCTGAAGTACCCTTTGCTTTTGGCTTTGAATGTTATCACAAGCCACCCCTCGAGAGTTGATCTACTCCCGATAACATGAACCCCCGTTCACACTTCGTTCAGGTATCGATCGAATGTCCATTCGCCTGATACCTCTTATTGTACCTTCGATTTTCGCTCTCGATGTTTCATTAAGATTCAACTCGAGAGATTCCGTCTGACACCTTCTCTGAGTTATCTTCCAGATAACCGACCCTGCAAAGGTCCGCTCTTCCAAAGTTGGCAAATCTCCTCCACTACAAGAAATCTCGTCCCGAGATTTAAGTGGGGAAGAAATGGATAATTTCGGGAGAACTAACCCTTATAGGGTCGACTATCTGGCAGATAGTTCAGGGGATGTGGCAGAAAGGATCTCTCGAGTTGAAACTTAAGGAAACTTCGAGAGCAAAGTATGGAGGTACAATAAGAAGTATCAAGCGAATGAACATTCGATCGATACCTGAACGTTGTGGAAACAGGGGTTCAGGGTGTCAGAAATAGGTCATCTCTCGTAAGGTGGCTCGTGATAACACACAGAGTCAAAAGCAACGAAAACTTCGGAATCAAAGATGTGTAGAAGAGTCCGGTTCCGATCCTGTGGAACTGTGGTGAGTGTCGATCGAGATTAGGGAGGACGGTGAAATATTACCGGCCTCGACAACAAGGTATGTCAGAAAGTAGCCGGTCAGTTATGTTGGTAACAACGTCGGTTCCAAGGGCGAGGGACGAAGAGAACCATTTTCCTGCTCGTTGAACTTGGCGGACCATTAGGCAAAGTTCTCGTCCATCAGTGGTTACCGGTATATCATCAACAATAGTAACAGGGTCTCACTGACGGAGTTGTGCACCGGTTGTTTACATAAGCAGGGAATTATTTCTGCTTAAGTCATATAAATCACAAGAAAGGTTAAACAAAACAATGGAAAGGAAAATGTGATTATCTGATTAAACAGAATGATGGAAAGGAAAATGTGTTTTCACACCAGGATTAGGGGTATATCCTTCCGAACGAAAGGCGGAACATGATATACATATTGGGACAGCAAGTTTCAAAAGCATTTAGTTGAAGGGGCGAGGGAAAATTCATGATGTTTACCCGAACAACGGAGTTTGGATAATCGATCAGGAAACATTCAGCAAAGTGTTCCCAATGTTCTTGTTGATATTCGGAATACCACAACCATGCTTCGAGGTGGCATTAACATGGTGTCAAGTAAAAGATTAGGTTCGAAGATCTTAAGAGGTACCGAGAAACAATTACAAGGGTATCTCGGGACATAGGGAATAACCAAACACAACCAAGTTTGTGTTGGTCGAAAGTCAAGGATGTTGTCAATAATAACACAAATCATTGAAGGACAGGGATGGTAGTTCTACTAATTTGGAATAAGTCGATATATTGATGGTGATCACGACATAGTTTTATCGAGGTACTATGAAGAGGCCATCGAATAGCAACGGCATCAAGCAAAAGGAATGCCGTAGCGAAAGGTTTTTAGAACCACGGATGCGACACAAGCCCGAAGTCAAGCTTGTTGTTCGAAGTGAAGTGATAAGATGAGGAAGATCGACGTAAGCTTAGCTCGTCGTGGAATGTTGTGCTCCGGGAAGAAGGACTGGTAGCACAGTTAAAATTAGCTTGGTAATGATATAGCCAATCAGGATAGGGATGTTGAGATGGAGTATCATTCTCATGAGAATTTCATAAGACAGGGGGCAATACTCGGAGTAGCTCAGAATAGAGGTTTGACAGAGGAAATGATCTGCAGAAGACAAGTACTTTAACTTGTCCGGGAAAATGAAATCAAGGAGGAAATATGGCCGGAAACACGATTGCAGAGGATTAATTCACAGATACAAGATGAACTTATACCAAGGGGAATTATTTTTACGAGCAGCTTCCATGATAAGTTCTACATCGGGTCCATGGGCATGAACACACAGGTTCAAGGTCGACTCCCACTTATCCAATGCATAACCTTTCACTCACTTCTCGTCTTTGAAGAAGTTATAGGGTTGAAAATTCATCTGGCGAAACACCAGATGGGTATGACTCATAGGAGTTTCTGAGTTCTCGCAGATGACAGAAGCATAGATACAACCCATCGGGACGATTTTACGAATCCATACAACCATCATCCAAAGCAATGGATACGAATTCGAAAGCAGAGGGTTGAAGTCAGAGCAGATGGTTCAATTTACCGAAGGTATTAAATACCGAGGAAAGAGCTCATAACATGTTTGAATATGAAGGATAATGTCAGATATTAGTCCAACAAAAGAGCAGGTAGTCGACAGAGGATCTGACGTGAGTAACGGTACTCAACCAGAAGAAGAAAGGAGTATCACGACATCAGATTATGGAAACATCAGAATAATCCATCATTTAAGTACAAAGAAGTTATGGTTCAGAAGCAAAGGATCAGAAGCAAAAGCTCGGGGGGGGGGGGGGGGGGGGGGGGGGGGGGGGGGGGGGGGGGGGGGGGGGGGGGGGGGGGGGGGGGGGGGGGGGGGGGGGGGGGGGGGGGGGGGGGGGGGGGGGGGGGGGGGGGGGGGGGGGGGGGGGGGGGGGGGGGGGGGGGGGGGGGGGGGGGGGGGGGGGGGGGGGGGGGGGGGGGGGGGGGGGGGGGGGGGGGGGGGGGGGGGGGGGGGGGGGGGGGGGGGGGGGGGGGGGGGGGGGGGGGGGGGGGGGGGGGGGGGGGGGGGGGGGGGGGGGGGGGGGGGGGGGGGGGGGGGGGGGGGGGGGGGGGGGGGGGGGGGGGGGGGGGGGGGGGGGGGGGGGGGGGGGGGGGGGGGGGGGGGGGGGGGGGGGGGGGGGGGGGGGGGGGGGGGGGGGGGGGGGGGGGGGGGGGGGGGGGGGGGGGGGGGGGGGGGGGGGGGGGGGGGGGGGGGGGGGGGGGGGGGGGGGGGGGGGGGGGGGGGGGGGGGGGGGGGGGGGGGGGGGGGGGGGGGGGGGGGGGGGGGGGGGGGGGGGGGGGGGGGGGGGGGGGGGGGGGGGGGGGGGGGGGGGGGGGGGGGGGGGGGGGGGGGGGGGGGGGGGGGGGGGGGGGGGGGGGGGGGGGGGGGGGGGGGGGGGGGGGGGGGGGGGGGGGGGGGGGGGGGGGGGGGGGGGGGGGGGGGGGGGGGGGGGGGGGGGGGGGGGGGGGGGGGGGGGGGGGGGGGGGGGGGGGGGGGGGGGGGGGGGGGGGGGGGGGGGGGGGGGGGGGGGGGGGGGGGGGGGGGGGGGGGGGGGGGGGGGGGGGGGGGGGGGGGGGGGGGGGGGGGGGGGGGGGGGGGGGGGGGGGGGGGGGGGGGGGGGGGGGGGGGGGGGGGGGGGGGGGGGGGGGGGGGGGGGGGGGGGGGGGGGGGGGGGGGGGGGGGGGGGGGGGGGGGGGGGGGGGGGGGGGGGGGGGGGGGGGGGGGGGGGGGGGGGGGGGGGGGGGGGGGGGGGGGGGGGGGGGGGGGGGGGGGGGGGGGGGGGGGGGGGGGGGGGGGGGGGGGGGGGGGGGGGGGGGGGGGGGGGGGGGGGGGGGGGGGGGGGGGGGGGGGGGGGGGGGGGGGGGGGGGGGGGGGGGGGGGGGGGGGGGGGGGGGGGGGGGGGGGGGGGGGGGGGGGGGGGGGGGGGGGGGGGGGGGGGGGGGGGGGGGGGGGGGGGGGGGGGGGGGGGGGGGGGGGGGGGGGGGGGGGGGGGGGGGGGGGGGGGGGGGGGGGGGGGGGGGGGGGGGGGGGGGGGGGGGGGGGGGGGGGGGGGGGGGGGGGGGGGGGGGGGGGGGGGGGGGGGGGGGGGGGGGGGGGGGGGGGGGGGGGGGGGGGGGGGGGGGGGGGGGGGGGGGGGGGGGGGGGGGGGGGGGGGGGGGGGGGGGGGGGGGGGGGGGGGGGGGGGGGGGGGGGGGGGGGGGGGGGGGGGGGGGGGGGGGGGGGGGGGGGGGGGGGGGGGGGGGGGGGGGGGGGGGGGGGGGGGGGGGGGGGGGGGGGGGGGGGGGGGGGGGGGGGGGGGGGGGGGGGGGGGGGGGGGGGGGGGGGGGGGGGGGGGGGGGGGGGGGGGGGGGGGGGGGGGGGGGGGGGGGGGGGGGGGGGGGGGGGGGGGGGGGGGGGGGGGGGGGGGGGGGGGGGGGGGGGGGGGGGGGGGGGGGGGGGGGGGGGGGGGGGGGGGGGGGGGGGGGGGGGGGGGGGGGGGGGGGGGGGGGGGGGGGGGGGGGGGGGGGGGGGGGGGGGGGGGGGGGGGGGGGGGGGGGGGGGGGGGGGGGGGGGGGGGGGGGGGGGGGGGGGGGGGGGGGGGGGGGGGGGGGGGGGGGGGGGGGGGGGGGGGGGGGGGGGGGGGGGGGGGGGGGGGGGGGGGGGGGGGGGGGGGGGGGGGGGGGGGGGGGGGGGGGGGGGGGGGGGGGGGGGGGGGGGGGGGGGGGGGGGGGGGGGGGGGGGGGGGGGGGGGGGGGGGGGGGGGGGGGGGGGGGGGGGGGGGGGGGGGGGGGGGGGGGGGGGGGGGGGGGGGGGGGGGGGGGGGGGGGGGGGGGGGGGGGGGGGGGGGGGGGGGGGGGGGGGGGGGGGGGGGGGGGGGGGGGGGGGGGGGGGGGGGGGGGGGGGGGGGGGGGGGGGGGGGGGGGGGGGGGGGGGGGGGGGGGGGGGGGGGGGGGGGGGGGGGGGGGGGGGGGGGGGGGGGGGGGGGGGGGGGGGGGGGGGGGGGGGGGGGGGGGGGGGGGGGGGGGGGGGGGGGGGGGGGGGGGGGGGGGGGGGGGGGGGGGGGGGGGGGGGGGGGGGGGGGGGGGGGGGGGGGGGGGGGGGGGGGGGGGGGGGGGGGGGGGGGGGGGGGGGGGGGGGGGGGGGGGGGGGGGGGGGGGGGGGGGGGGGGGGGGGGGGGGGGGGGGGGGGGGGGGGGGGGGGGGGGGGGGGGGGGGGGGGGGGGGGGGGGGGGGGGGGGGGGGGGGGGGGGGGGGGGGGGGGGGGGGGGGGGGGGGGGGGGGGGGGGGGGGGGGGGGGGGGGGGGGGGGGGGGGGGGGGGGGGGGGGGGGGGGGGGGGGGGGGGGGGGGGGGGGGGGGGGGGGGGGGGGGGGGGGGGGGGGGGGGGGGGGGGGGGGGGGGGGGGGGGGGGGGGGGGGGGGGGGGGGGGGGGGGGGGGGGGGGGGGGGGGGGGGGGGGGGGGGGGGGGGGGGGGGGGGGGGGGGGGGGGGGGGGGGGGGGGGGGGGGGGGGGGGGGGGGGGGGGGGGGGGGGGGGGGGGGGGGGGGGGGGGGGGGGGGGGGGGGGGGGGGGGGGGGGGGGGGGGTATTATCTCGCGGGCACCTCTCAGGTCAACCCGTCTCCACATCACTCGCCACAAAGGCACGCGCGGGTACCCCTCAGGGCCGACCCGTCTTTAGTATCATGTATGTGTCAAATCAAGTTTCAGTATCCAAGTAACTGTGTGTCTGACACCAAGGTGGAATCCTGAGGGATCACCCTCGAGCGGAATTCCGCCTGATGTTGTCATCAAGGTGAGCGGAAGAGGATTCACCCTCGAAGCCCACACTTGAGCAGTTGCGAGACGGCGTCGGTTTCGGGGGTGGTGTAGGAGGAGATCCGACCGAATAACTAACCCACAAGGCTAACATCAAACGTGCTAGAGAGGAGTCACCCTCGGCACGCGACGGTATCCCAGTGGTGTCGAGCAACTTAGGGGGAGTGTAGTGATGTGCGGTGCCCAGGTCTGATCTTCGATCCCGTTGCACGGGTCTTCTGAGAATCCAGCGGGGCAGTCGGGACAAGTGGGTCTCTGTCATGGCTCTACCCATCCTATGCTAAGCAGTTTAGGATAACAGGCAGGTATCAAATACAGGTTACAAGTAAACAGGCTATGCATCAGAATAGGTAAAGCAGTAGTAGTGGCAATTCTAATGCAAGCAATAGAGAGAAGGGAATAGGCGATATCGAAATGCTCAAAATGGGGTGCTTGCCTGGCAGACCTAGCAACCCCTTATACAAGTGCAGTTGCGTTCCCAGTCCAACCCAGCGTGTGCCGCTCCTCGCTGACGTCATTTAAGCTCCGGCTGAAGTATACGGGGGACAGCAACGATGCATTCGATGGCATGCTATGACTACGATGCAGTGCAGGGTTGTCTTAAGATGCATCTGAGGCATCCTAGTTATTTTAGGGTTAGTGCGGGTTTTAAAATCCGGCGTCTGTGCACTATTCAACTGACGGAAACGGGCTCAGAGTTACGAGTTCTCCTACGTAGGAGGTTCCGGCAACGAAACAGACGGCACGATCAGACTCGGCTCGTCGTTCTGAGCAACTTTCATGTATAAACTTTTTCGATCTGAGCTACGGTTTAAAAGATATGAATTTTTAAAGATTATTTGAATTTTCTGGAATTATTTTTATTAACAGAAAAGGAGAAATGACGTCAGCATGATGTCACTGCTGACATCAGCTGGTCAAATGCGGCTGTACAGGTCAAACCAGACATGTGGGTCCAGTGGGACCCACATGTCAGCCTCTGTATATTTAATCAGTGAGTTAATTTAAACTACAGGGTTAATTAGGGTCGGGCCCCACATGTCAGTGAGACATTAGGTTAAACTAATCAGTTTTATTTATAAACCGATCTTAATTAACTTAACAGTGGTGGGACCCGCATGTCAGTGGCTGTGCCAGCCCAGTCAGCAGAGTTGACTGGTCAGCGAGTCAGCCGGGCCCCTGGGGCCCACATGTCAGTGACCCAAGGGGCGGCCCCAGGTTGACCACGCCGGCGGGCGCCGGAGTAACTCCGGCGAGCCCTTCGCGCGGCGGTTGGTCGCCGGAGTTGGCCGGAAACTCGCCGTGGTGCTCCATTCTCAGTGATTCCACCTGCGCTCGAAAGCCCGTGCTGACGCGCGTCGAGCGGAACCAACGTACGGGCTCTGTGACGGCCGGAACGCCACCGGAGACGAACAGGGGCGGCGATGGCATTCGGTCACCGACGGGATCGAGGCTGCGGAGCTCGTCAGGAGCTTCAGCCGAGCGCTACGGGTTCGGGTGATGTCACAGGTCGCGTAAGTAGGCTCGGGCGAGGTCATCAGCCTCTAGGGCAACGCCGGCGAGCTCCACCGCGGTGGCGGAGACGCGGCCTCGTCGGGGCAATCCTACGGCCTAAAGAGAGGGGAAAAGAGGGGAGGACTGGACGGAGTGCTCACCGAGGGAGCTCACGATGGCTCGTCGGAAGCTTAGGAGCTGCAGCGCTCGCCGGAGTCGGAGGGGCCGGTGAGGTCCCGAGGAGGAAGACGACTCGCGCGCGAGCGAGGCGGGGCTCCTCCACTCCGTCCGATCGTTCCAGAGGATGAAGACGTCCGCGGCGATCCTCCCTGACAGCTCCAGTCGTCGCGGGGAGGCTGGTGGCCACGGCGGCGCCAAGACACGGCGACGGCGGCGTGCGGCTCTCGGATCTGGAGGAAGGGGGAAGGGACTGAGCGGCGAGAGAGAGAGGGAAAGAGCGGCGGCTAGGGTTAGGGAAGAGGGCGAGAGGCTCGGGCGCATCCTTATCCACCGGCGGGACGCCGTGGATGGGCGACACGGCGCCGATCGGAGCTCGGGCGCGCGCGCGTGCTGACAGCGCGACGAGGACGACGACTGTAGCGCCGGACTGGGCCGAGCGCAACGTGGCTACTGGGCCTGCCAGGTAAGTCCTTCTGGCCTTTTCCTTACTTCTGTTTTACTTTTCTGTTTTCCTTTCTTTTTATTTATTAACAGAAGCAGTATAGGAATTATTGGGGCTGCCAAAACACTTTTGATAAATGTGGAACTAGGCCACATAAATACTTTGTGAATTATGGCACTGCCACAAAATGTTTCAAGGCCTTTTGGAAGTGACTAGGCATTTTAGAAATTGAAAAGGGACAAATTAAATGCTGCTGGACTACTGTTTTAAATCACAGGGGCATTTTGGGAATCCTGGTAATGTTGGATCCAATTTTATAAATGCCTTGGGAATATTTGCAATATTATGGACATTTTAGTTTTGCCATTTGAGGAAAAGAATATTTGACTTGGGTTTGGAATTGGAAATTGGGTTTGGATTATTCCTTAATTATTTTCATTAAGGTTTAACGATGATGACTTGGCATGCTTAGTGGAAGATTACGGTGGTGTGATGCTGGGGATGTTACAAATCTCCTCCACTACAAGAAATCTCGTCCCGAGATTTAAGTGGGGAAGAAAAGGGTAGCTTTTGGGGAAACTGGCCTTTATAAGGTCGTTTACCTAGGAAACAATTTTAGGGAGTGTGGCAGAAGAATCCCTCGAGTTAAAATTTAGGAAAAACATCGAGAGCAAAGTATGAAGGTACGATAAGAAGTATCAAGCGGATGGACATTTGATCAATACCTGGACGAAGTGCGAGCAAGGGTTCAGGGTATCGGGAGTAGATCATCTCTCGAAGGGTGACTCGTGATAACACACAAAGTCATATGCAAAGAATATTTTGGAATCCAGGTTACATGTGAGAGTCAGGTTTTCGATCTTGTGGAACTGTGGGTTATGGGCCCACCAAGTGGGCTAAAGTAGGGAGGACGGTGAGATTTTACCAGTCATATCAACAAGGTATGTCAGGAGGTAGCTTGTCAGCTATGCCGTTAACATTGTCGGTACCAAGGGCGAGGGACGAAGAGAACCATTCTCCTGCTCGTTAAAACGAGGCGGACCAAAAGGCAAAGTTCTCGTCCATCGGTGGTCACCGGAATGTCTTCGACGATAGTAACAGGGTCTCACTGACTGGGTCGTAGACCGGGGTGTTTTCATAAGCAGAGAGTTATTTCTGCTTATATCTTATAGATCTCAGGAAAGGTTAAACAAAACAATGGAGAGGAAAATGTGATTATTTGATTAAACAGAACGATGGAAATGGAAAATGTGTTTTCACACCAGGATTGGGGTATATCCTTCCGAACGAGAGGCGGAACATGATATACTTAATGGGTCAGCAAGTTTCAAAAGCATTTAGTTGAAGGGGCGAGGGAAAATTCATGATGTCTACCTGAACAACGGAGTTTGGATAATCGATCAGGAAACATTCGGCAAAGTGTTCCCAATGTCCTTGTTGATATTCGGAATACCACAATCATGCTTCGAGGTAGCATTAACATGGTGCCAAGTAAAAGATTGGGTTCGAAGATCTTAAGAGGTACCGAGAAACAATTACAAGGGTATCTCGGGACGTAGAGAATAACCAAACACATGCAGGCTTGTGTTGGTCGAAAATCAAGGGTGACATCGATGATAACTCAAGTCACCGAGGGCAGGGATGGTAGTTCTAGCCATGAATTCAAGGGACATCTCAGAAGAAGTCAATATGTTGACGGCAATCATGACACATTTGTCGAGGGGTTCTAAGAAAAGGGAATCAATCGATAAGATGATCAAAGTAGCTGGAATGAAATTCGAGGTCAACGAAACCACGGATATAACACAAGCTTGGAATCAAGCTTGTTGTTCGAGGTGAAATGATAAAATGAAAGAGATCGACGTAAGCTTAGCTTATCGTCGGAAATTGTGCTCCGGGTTTTAGGGACCAGGTAGCACAGTTAAAAGTTGGCACGAAAATGATATGGCCGATCAGGATAGGGATGGCTTGAAGAATTATTGTATTCGTAAGCAACGAAAATTTATTTAGGGTTATTGAATCGGAGTGGGCAATCGATTCACTTACCGGTGGTTCTTGAGTGACAAACAACTCAGAACCCGGGGAAAAATTGGAATTGGTGATCAGTAATGGTTGATGAAGAACTCACAAAAGTTAAGGGGTTCCTATAATATTCTCGAGATACCAGGGGGTAATACTCGAAGGTAAGATAAGATAGAGGTCGGCAGGCATATTGATTTGTAGAGGACAAGTGCCTTGACTTGTCCGAGAAATGGGATCAAAGAGGAACATGCATGGTCGGGACCACGATTGTGAAGGTCCAATTCATAGATGCAAGATGAACTTGTATCAGGAAATAATTATTTTTACGAGCAGCTTCCATGATAAGTTCTACATCGGGTCCATGGGCATGAACACAAGGTTCAAGGTTGACTCCCACTTCTTCAATGCATAACCTTTCATTCACTTCTCGTTTTCGAAGAAATGGTAGGGTTAGAAATTTATCTGGCGAAACACCAGATGAGTAAGATTCATAGAAGTTCCTGAGTTCTTTGCAGATGGTAGAAGCATAGATACAACCCATCGGGACAATTTTACGAATCTATACAACCAGATGCCAAAGCAAGAGATGCGAACTGAAAGCAGAGTATCGAAGTCAAAGCAGGTGATACAATGTGTCGAAGGTATCAGGTACCAAGAAAAGAGCTCACAAGATGTTTGAACACGAAGAAAAATTGTCGGACATTAACCCAACGAAAGATCAGGTAGACGGGAAAGGATCTGATGCGAGTAGTGGTACTCAACCAGAGGAAGAAGAATGTGACGGCAAAAGATTATCGAAACTTCGGAATAATCCGATGTTTTAAATACAAAGAAGTTATGGTTCAGAATCGAAAGTTCAGAAGCAAAAGCTCTGATAAAATTGAGTAGATTGAATAGAACTAGATGAACAACTTCAGCGTTCCGTCTTGTAGAAATCTTCACTCATGGTTACGTGACATGTCCTGGTCAGTAGTCAGTCCCAGGTTAATATGGAGAAGGAATGCACTGTCTCTCCGTGCCATGCAAGCTGGGCGGATATACAGTCGGCAAGAAGTAGAGAATGATTCAGTGCCAAAGGCAATGTCAACGGGGAAGGAACCGTTAAGGCTCTTAGAATAGAAAGGAATCGGTCGGATAACTGTCCTCAAAAGAAATCAAGTGATCCATGAGAATTAACAGGGTGAGGTTTAAATAACTGGTTCCACCCGAGGGTCCTCCGAGAAAGGACGGGAGACAAGCACATCGGGTTAAGGAAGCACATGAACAATCCAAGTACAAAATTCAGGGGGTTCATGATTTCCAAAACCAGGAGTGGTAATTAGCTTACCTGGGCAGAGGGACGAGTAATTTGTACATGCTTAGTTAGACAATCAACCGATGCTTGATTGGTCGAGAACCAGCTCATGTCCGGAATGGTGACTGAGCCGGAAGGACGAATTCATAATATTCAGCTGATGATTGCGAGTATTCGCAGTAGTCTGGATCAAGGAACTCAAAATGACATTGAAGAGGGACGTCAACGAAGATTGCTGAACATATGGAATTAACCATAAGATAAGCAGGCAAGAATTTCAGGAGCAGTAAGCTGCAGAGGATTCTTGGGAGATCAGATAATATTACTGAGTGCTTTAAGAATCACAGGAACAACTGGGGACGAACGGATCCCCGGTAATGTGAGGAATTAACCGCAGTGTGAAAGAAGCTACACGGCAGTAGGTACAATGGATTCCCGGATTGACGAGGTGTACTACGGGGTATCTCGTTCATACATAAATAACTGGACAGGGTGAAATAACGGCAAGGACGTGCAGATATTCACGGGGATTATTGATGTTAGTAAACTGCAAAAGCAGTAGGCAAAGGGTCTCGGAAAACTTCGGGGAGTATCTTCGGAGTCTTCTGATGATGACACGCCATCTTCTGGGATGAGGGGGCTCTCCGGGAGAAAGCGGTTACGAGATCCTATTGTCGGAGTTAGCAAATTCATTAAAAACCCGAATAGAAGAGAGATTAGAGTCCCAGAGTATAGACGAGGAGTAAAAGATCCTAATACCACCCAATTGGCGACGTGGGCCCGTAAGCCACACAGCCAAGTTAGTAAAACAGTTTTGGACCTCTAGACTCAACTTCGGCCAAGGAGTTAGAAAGGGGGATGCCTAAAGGCAGTCGGCTCTGATACCAACCTGTGACGACCCCGGCTTAATCGTGTACTAATCATACACGCAAATGCACACGATCAAGCCTAAGGACTCACTTGAAGATATCACAACACAACTCTAAAACATAAATAAAGTCATACAAGCTTTATATTACAAGCCAGGGCCTCGAGGGCTCGAATACATAAGCTCGATGCATACAAGCGTCAGCGGAAGCATCAGAGTCTGGGTACAGACTATTACATAGAGAGAGATAAGCCTTCACAGAGGCGGGGGAAAATAAAAGACTACGATCGAAAGGCGTGGGCCTCCTGCCCTGGACCCTCCAATCCTACTCCTGGTCGTCATTCGGCTCCTCGTAGTAGTACTCGCCGGGAGGGTAGTAGTAGTAGTAGCCACCGTAGTCGTCAACTGGGGCGGCAGTCTCAGGGGCTCCGTCGTCTGTCGGCATCGAAAGAGTATGGGGAAAAAAGAAAGTAAAGCAAACGTGAGTACTCATCCGAAGTACTCAGCAAGCAAGGATCTACACTACATATGCATCATTTTCAAAGGAAGGCTGTATATGTGGACTGGGCTGCAGAAATGCCAGAATAGAGGGGAAAAGCCTAGTCCTATCGAAGACTAGCATCTTCAGCATCTTCAGTCTTGCAGCAAAGATGAGAACAGAGTACATAAAGTAAAGTGTAGTAGTATCATCAACCTCGGCCTGAGATCCTTTCTCGACTCCCGCGAGAAAGCGATCCCAGAGCCCTAGTATCCAGTTATCATCTCATCATCATGTTGGGGGGGGGGGGGGGGGGGGGGGGGGGGGGGGGGGGGGGGGGGGGGGGGGGGGGGGGGGGGGGGGGGGGGGGGGGGGGGGGGGGGGGGGGGGGGGGGGGGGGGGGGGGGGGGGGGGGGGGGGGGGGGGGGGGGGGGGGGGGGGGGGGGGGGGGGGGGGGGGGGGGGGGGGGGGGGGGGGGGGGGGGGGGGGGGGGGGGGGGGGGGGGGGGGGGGGGGGGGGGGGGGGGGGGGGGGGGGGGGGGGGGGGGGGGGGGGGGGGGGGGGGGGGGGGGGGGGGGGGGGGGGGGGGGGGGGGGGGGGGGGGGGGGGGGGGGGGGGGGGGGGGGGGGGGGGGGGGGGGGGGGGGGGGGGGGGGGGGGGGGGGGGGGGGGGGGGGGGGGGGGGGGGGGGGGGGGGGGGGGGGGGGGGGGGGGGGGGGGGGGGGGGGGGGGGGGGGGGGGGGGGGGGGGGGGGGGGGGGGGGGGGGGGGGGGGGGGGGGGGGGGGGGGGGGGGGGGGGGGGGGGGGGGGGGGGGGGGGGGGGGGGGGGGGGGGGGGGGGGGGGGGGGGGGGGGGGGGGGGGGGGGGGGGGGGGGGGGGGGGGGGGGGGGGGGGGGGGGGGGGGGGGGGGGGGGGGGGGGGGGGGGGGGGGGGGGGGGGGGGGGGGGGGGGGGGGGGGGGGGGGGGGGGGGGGGGGGGGGGGGGGGGGGGGGGGGGGGGGGGGGGGGGGGGGGGGGGGGGGGGGGGGGGGGGGGGGGGGGGGGGGGGGGGGGGGGGGGGGGGGGGGGGGGGGGGGGGGGGGGGGGGGGGGGGGGGGGGGGGGGGGGGGGGGGGGGGGGGGGGGGGGGGGGGGGGGGGGGGGGGGGGGGGGGGGGGGGGGGGGGGGGGGGGGGGGGGGGGGGGGGGGGGGGGGGGGGGGGGGGGGGGGGGGGGGGGGGGGGGGGGGGGGGGGGGGGGGGGGGGGGGGGGGGGGGGGGGGGGGGGGGGGGGGGGGGGGGGGGGGGGGGGGGGGGGGGGGGGGGGGGGGGGGGGGGGGGGGGGGGGGGGGGGGGGGGGGGGGGGGGGGGGGGGGGGGGGGGGGGGGGGGGGGGGGGGGGGGGGGGGGGGGGGGGGGGGGGGGGGGGGGGGGGGGGGGGGGGGGGGGGGGGGGGGGGGGGGGGGGGGGGGGGGGGGGGGGGGGGGGGGGGGGGGGGGGGGGGGGGGGGGGGGGGGGGGGGGGGGGGGGGGGGGGGGGGGGGGGGGGGGGGGGGGGGGGGGGGGGGGGGGGGGGGGGGGGGGGGGGGGGGGGGGGGGGGGGGGGGGGGGGGGGGGGGGGGGGGGGGGGGGGGGGGGGGGGGGGGGGGGGGGGGGGGGGGGGGGGGGGGGGGGGGGGGGGGGGGGGGGGGGGGGGGGGGGGGGGGGGGGGGGGGGGGGGGGGGGGGGGGGGGGGGGGGGGGGGGGGGGGGGGGGGGGGGGGGGGGGGGGGGGGGGGGGGGGGGGGGGGGGGGGGGGGGGGGGGGGGGGGGGGGGGGGGGGGGGGGGGGGGGGGGGGGGGGGGGGGGGGGGGGGGGGGGGGGGGGGGGGGGGGGGGGGGGGGGGGGGGGGGGGGGGGGGGGGGGGGGGGGGGGGGGGGGGGGGGGGGGGGGGGGGGGGGGGGGGGGGGGGGGGGGGGGGGGGGGGGGGGGGGGGGGGGGGGGGGGGGGGGGGGGGGGGGGGGGGGGGGGGGGGGGGGGGGGGGGGGGGGGGGGGGGGGGGGGGGGGGGGGGGGGGGGGGGGGGGGGGGGGCTCGCTGAATTTTATTTGCTTTTATTTGCATCTATCAATCTATTACAACTTTCTCCCATCAACTCGCCAATTTCTGGCACCGTTACCCGAAAGGGATTGACAACCCCTTTAACACATCGGGTTGCAAGTATTTGTTCTTTGTGTGCAGGTACCGTTTACGTAGTGTTGCTTGGTTCTCCTAATGGTTCGATAACCTTGGTCTCATCACTAAGGGAAATACCTACCGTTGTTGTGCTGCATCATCCCTTCCTCTTTGGGGAAATACCGACGTAGTTCAAGCCAACATCAGGTAACGGGCAAATAATTAAACATTATATTGAAGGTACCCCCATTAACATTGATTCAGACATTATTCAAGTAATTGAACCGGAAGAGTACATCGAAGAAACCTTTTAGAGCACTCTAGAATCCTGAAAAAGGAATAGGAAAATCCAAAATCCCATAAAAATTAACTTTCTGTCAGTTTTGGAATATATGAAAAAATTAGGAAAAATAAGAAACAGCTGAGAAGGAGTCCGAGGGGGCCACATGATCAAGGGGGCGCGCTACCCCGTGGGGCGTGCCAGATGAGCTTGTGGGGGCCTCGTGCACCTTCCCGACTCAGTTTTCCTCCCGAAGACTTGTCCTGCAAGAGAAAAATTCATTATATATATCTTTTGTTTTTTGACCTCTATATCGCAAGTTTCTCCTCGGTTTTTGTTTCGAGTTGTTTTCTGCCTGGGTCTCAAAGATATAGATCGTCATGTCGTCACAAGATCCGGATGGGGAGAGCTATGTCTCTCACTTCATTGCAAAGCCCAGGTTGTAAGATGATGTTGACCATTACGAGTGGCCGACGGATGAGGAGGAAGACGCTGATTTGAAGAGGATGGTGTAATCAAGCGAGAAGGAAGAAGATGTCTGATACGTCCATTTTGCATCATGTTCCTACTGTTATTTATGATGTTTTTTATCAATATAATACTTTATGGTGCAATTCTAATGCCTTTTCTCTCTTAATTTGCAAGATTTATATGAAGAGGGAGATTGCCAGCAGCTGGAATTCTGGACCTGAAAAAGCTATGTCAGAGATACCTATTCTACACAACTCCAAATGAGCTAAAATTTCACGGAGAATTATTTTGGAATATAAAAAAATTACTGGAAGAAAGAAATACCAGAGGAGGCAACCCAGGTGCCCACAAGCCACCAGGGTGCGCTCACCCCCTGGGCGCGCCCTGGTGGCTTGTGGGGCCCCTGGCCAGCCTCCATGGCCCATCTTCTGCTATATGAAGCCATTTGCCCTAGAAAAAAATAATAAGAGGACTTTCGGGATGAAGCATCGCTGTCTTGAGGCGGAACCTGGGCAGGAGCACTTTTGCTCTCCGGTGGAGCGATTCCGCCAGGGATACTTCCCTCCGGGAGGGGCAATTCGAAGCCATCGACATCACCAACAACCATGTCATCATGGAAGGACCAATCTTCATCAACATCTTCACCAGAAGCATCTCATCTCAAACCCTAGTTCATCTCTTGTATTCAATCTTAGTCTTAAAACCTCATATTGGTACCTGTGGGTTGCTTGTAGTTTTGATTACATCTTGTAGTTGATGCTAGTTGGTTTATTTGCTAGAAGATTAAATGTTCAGATCCTTGATGCTATTCAATACCCCTCTGATCTTGGACATGAATATGATTTGTGAGTAATTACTTTTGTTCTTGAGGACATCGGAGAAGTCTTGTCATAAGTAATCATGTGAATTTGATATCCATTCGATATTTTGATGATATGTATGTTATTGCTTCCTTTAGTGGTGTCATGTGAACATCGACTACATGACAGTTCACCATATTTGGTCCTAAGGGAATACATTGTGGAGTAGTAATTACATTATGGGTTGCTAGAGTGACAGAAGCTTAAACCCTAGTTTATGCGCTATTCCGTAAGGGGCTGATTTGATCCATATGTTTCATGCTATGGTTAGATTTATCTTAATTCTTCTTTCATAGTTGTGGATGCTTGCGAGAGGAGTTAATCATAAGTGGGAGGCTTGTTCAAGTAATAAAAGCACCCAAGCACCGGTCCACCCACATATCAAATTATCAAAGTAGTGAACGTGAATCAAACAAATATGATGAAAGTGACTAGATGAAATACCCGTGTGTCCTCAAGAGGGGGGGGGGGGGGGGGGGGGGGGGGGGGGGGGGGGGGGGGGGGGGGGGGGGGGGGGGGGGGGGGGGGGGGGGGGGGGGGGGGGGGGGGGGGGGGGGGGGGGGGGGGGGGGGGGGGGGGGGGGGGGGGGGGGGGGGGGGGGGGGGGGGGGGGGGGGGGGGGGGGGGGGGGGGGGGGGGGGGGGGGGGGGGGGGGGGGGGGGGGGGGGGGGGGGGGGGGGGGGGGGGGGGGGGGGGGGGGGGGGGGGGGGGGGGGGGGGGGGGGGGGGGGGGGGGGGGGGGGGGGGGGGGGGGGGGGGGGGGGGGGGGGGGGGGGGGGGGGGGGGGGGGGGGGGGGGGGGGGGGGGGGGGGGGGGGGGGGGGGGGGGGGGGGGGGGGGGGGGGGGGGGGGGGGGGGGGGGGGGGGGGGGGGGGGGGGGGGGGGGGGGGGGGGGGGGGGGGGGGGGGGGGGGGGGGGGGGGGGGGGGGGGGGGGGGGGGGGGGGGGGGGGGGGGGGGGGGGGGGGGGGGGGGGGGGGGGGGGGGGGGGGGGGGGGGGGGGGGGGGGGGGGGGGGGGGGGGGGGGGGGGGGGGGGGGGGGGGGGGGGGGGGGGGGGGGGGGGGGGGGGGGGGGGGGGGGGGGGGGGGGGGGGGGGGGGGGGGGGGGGGGGGGGGGGGGGGGGGGGGGGGGGGGGGGGGGGGGGGGGGGGGGGGGGGGGGGGGGGGGGGGGGGGGGGGGGGGGGGGGGGGGGGGGGGGGGGGGGGGGGGGGGGGGGGGGGGGGGGGGGGGGGGGGGGGGGGGGGGGGGGGGGGGGGGGGGGGGGGGGGGGGGGGGGGGGGGGGGGGGGGGGGGGGGGGGGGGGGGGGGGGGGGGGGGGGGGGGGGGGGGGGGGGGGGGGGGGGGGGGGGGGGGGGGGGGGGGGGGGGGGGGGGGGGGGGGGGGGGGGGGGGGGGGGGGGGGGGGGGGGGGGGGGGGGGGGGGGGGGGGGGGGGGGGGGGGGGGGGGGGGGGGGGGGGGGGGGGGGGGGGGGGGGGGGGGGGGGGGGGGGGGGGGGGGGGGGGGGGGGGGGGGGGGGGGGGGGGGGGGGGGGGGGGGGGGGGGGGGGGGGGGGGGGGGGGGGGGGGGGGGGGGGGGGGGGGGGGGGGGGGGGGGGGGGGGGGGGGGGGGGGGGGGGGGGGGGGGGGGGGGGGGGGGGGGGGGGGGGGGGGGGGGGGGGGGGGGGGGGGGGGGGGGGGGGGGGGGGGGGGGGGGGGGGGGGGGGGGGGGGGGGGGGGGGGGGGGGGGGGGGGGGGGGGGGGGGGGGGGGGGGGGGGGGGGGGGGGGGGGGGGGGGGGGGGGGGGGGGGGGGGGGGGGGGGGGGGGGGGGGGGGGGGGGGGGGGGGGGGGGGGGGGGGGGGGGGGGGGGGGGGGGGGGGGGGGGGGGGGGGGGGGGGGGGGGGGGGGGGGGGGGGGGGGGGGGGGGGGGGGGGGGGGGGGGGGGGGGGGGGGGGGGGGGGGGGGGGGGGGGGGGGGGGGGGGGGGGGGGGGGGGGGGGGGGGGGGGGGGGGGGGGGGGGGGGGGGGGGGGGGGGGGGGGGGGGGGGGGGGGGGGGGGGGGGGGGGGGGGGGGGGGGGGGGGGGGGGGGGGGGGGGGGGGGGGGGGGGGGGGGGGGGGGGGGGGGGGGGGGGGGGGGGGGGGGGGGGGGGGGGGGGGGGGGGGGGGGGGGGGGGGGGGGGGGGGGGGGGGGGGGGGGGGGGGGGGGGGGGGGGGGGGGGGGGGGGGGGGGGGGGGGGGGGGGGGGGGGGGGGGGGGGGGGGGGGGGGGGGGGGGGGGGGGGGGGGGGGGGGGGGGGGGGGGGGGGGGGGGGGGGGGGGGGGGGGGGGGGGGGGGGGGGGGGGGGGGGGGGGGGGGGGGGGGGGGGGGGGGGGGGGGGGGGGGGGGGGGGGGGGGGGGGGGGGGGGGGGGGGGGGGGGGGGGGGGGGGGGGGGGGGGGGGGGGGGGGGGGGGGGGGGGGGGGGGGGGGGGGGGGGGGGGGGGGGGGGGGGGGGGGGGGGGGGGGGGGGGGGGGGGGGGGGGGGGGGGGGGGGGGGGGGGGGGGGGGGGGGGGGGGGGGGGGGGGGGGGGGGGGGGGGGGGGGGGGGGGGGGGGGGGGGGGGGGGGGGGGGGGGGGGGGGGGGGGGGGGGGGGGGGGGGGGGGGGGGGGGGGGGGGGGGGGGGGGGGGGGGGGGGGGGGGGGGGGGGGGGGGGGGGGGGGGGGGGGGGGGGGGGGGGGGGGGGGGGGGGGGGGGGGGGGGGGGGGGGGGGGGGGGGGGGGGGGGGGGGGGGGGGGGGGGGGGGGGGGGGGGGGGGGGGGGGGGGGGGGGGGGGGGGGGGGGGGGGGGGGGGGGGGGGGGGGGGGGGGGGGGGGGGGGGGGGGGGGGGGGGGGGGGGGGGGGGGGGGGGGGGGGGGGGGGGGGGGGGGGGGGGGGGGGGGGGGGGGGGGGGGGGGGGGGGGGGGGGGGGGGGGGGGGGGGGGGGGGGGGGGGGGGGGGGGGGGGGGGGGGGGGGGGGGGGGGGGGGGGGGGGGGGGGGGGGGGGGGGGGGGGGGGGGGGGGGGGGGGGGGGGGGGGGGGGGGGGGGGGGGGGGGGGGGGGGGGGGGGGGGGGGGGGGGGGGGGGGGGGGGGGGGGGGGGGGGGGGGGGGGGGGGGGGGGGGGGGGGGGGGGGGGGGGGGGGGGGGGGGGGGGGGGGGGGGGGGGGGGGGGGGGGGGGGGGGGGGGGGGGGGGGGGGGGGGGGGGGGGGGGGGGGGGGGGGGGGGGGGGGGGGGGGGGGGGGGGGGGGGGGGGGGGGGGGGGGGGGGGGGGGGGGGGGGGGGGGGGGGGGGGGGGGGGGGGGGGGGGGGGGGGGGGGGGGGGGGGGGGGGGGGGGGGGGGGGGGGGGGGGGGGGGGGGGGGGGGGGGGGGGGGGGGGGGGGGGGGGGGGGGGGGGGGGGGGGGGGGGGGGGGGGGGGGGGGGGGGGGGGGGGGGGGGGGGGGGGGGGGGGGGGGGGGGGGGGGGGGGGGGGGGGGGGGGGGGGGGGGGGGGGGGGGGGGGGGGGGGGGGGGGGGGGGGGGGGGGGGGGGGGGGGGGGGGGGGGGGGGGGGGGGGGGGGGGGGGGGGGGGGGGGGGGGGGGGGGGGGGGGGGGGGGGGGGGGGGGGGGGGGGGGGGGGGGGGGGGGGGGGGGGGGGGGGGGGGGGGGGGGGGGGGGGGGGGGGGGGGGGGGGGGGGGGGGGGGGGGGGGGGGGGGGGGGGGGGGGGGGGGGGGGGGGGGGGGGGGGGGGGGGGGGGGGGGGGGGGGGGGGGGGGGGGGGGGGGGGGGGGGGGGGGGGGGGGGGGGGGGGGGGGGGGGGGGGGGGGGGGGGGGGGGGGGGGGGGGGGGGGGGGGGGGGGGGGGGGGGGGCCTACCATCACCACCATCACCGGAGAAGGAAACTTGAGCACATGGGTATGGGCACTCCCCTTGGCTTGTGCCAAGCTTGAGGGAGGTGCCCCGGTATCGTATCACCATCACTTTTAGTTCGATCCTTAGTTATTTTGTAATCTAGTTGAATAAAAGTTTAGGATGATCTATTTTTGAGTGTTAGTTTCATGATCCATCTATCTATGTAATCGAGTTGAGAGCTATATAATTAAGAGTAGTTTGAGTTTTTGCCTCTTTACTTTTATGTTTCAATCCTGGCAATGAAAATAATGAAAAAAGATCATATGCTAATCTTATGGAGAGTAATGAAATTACATAAAGAAAAGTATAAGTGGTAAAATTTATTGGAAGTTAACAAACATAGCATTAGGCAATGATGCAATTCATGAAAGAATTAATAAGGGAAGAGAAGATTAACATGCAAATATACTATCTTGGACATCTTTTATGATTGTGAGCCCCCATTAAGTATTTTATGTCAAATTGTTGACGTTGGACAAGGAAGACAACGTAATGAATTATGTTTGCTTATATTCACATAGAAGTTATATTGTTATAGATCCTCCAACATGTGATGCTTTCTCAATATCTTTGCTAGCCAAAAATTCGCACCAAGTAGAGATACTACTTGTGCATCCAAAACCCTTAAACTCAGTTCCATGTCATGAGAGTCCACTATATCTACCTATGGATTGAATAAGATCCTTCAAGTAAGGTGTCACCGGTGCAAAAAGCAAGAAAAATTGCCTCTAAATATGTATGAAAATTTTATTGTAAGGGAAAATAAGCTTTGTACGAACTTGTGATGGCAAAGAAATAAAAGCGACAGACTGCATAACAAAGGTTGCTATCATAAGGGGCAATATAAAGTGACGTTCCTTTGCATTAAGAGCTTGTGCATCCAACAATAAAAAGCGCATGACAACCTCTGCTTTCCTCTGCGAAGGGCCTATCTTTTACTTTTATGTATTTACTTTTTATGCAAGAGTCAACAGTGTTCTCCTCTATTCCTTTTTATTTTTCTCTTTTGCAAGCATCATGTGGTTGAGAAAGATCTAGGCATATATATCCAGTTGGATATGAGTGATCATGAGTTATTACTGTTGACATCACTCTTGAGGTGAATGAGTTGGGAGGCGAAACTATAAGCCCCAATCTTTCTATGTGTCTGGCTGAAACTTTTTCCTCCATGTATATGTTGTGAGTGTTAGCAATCATAGAAGACTATATGATGGTTGAGTATGTGGACTTGCTAAAAAGCTCCTACATGAGACCCTTCCTGAAAATATGATGAATTGCAATTGCATTGTTGACTGAGAACATAGTTTGTTAGTTTTCAAGAAAGTTTATGCCTTAAACTTCATTGTTGTGATGAATTGTTACTTTCTCATGAGAAGTTTTATGATAACAAATATTGCTGTTATAATAATGATCATGATGCTACTATGTCCATATTTTGTTTTTATCGACACCTCTCTCTCTAAACATGTGGACATGATTATCGATATCAGCTTTCGCTTGAGGACAAGCGAGGTCTAAGCTTGGGGGAGTTGATACGTCCATTTTGCATCATGTTTTGCTACTGTTATTTATAATGTTTTTGATCAATATAACACTTTTTGGAGCAATTCTAATGCCTTTCTCTCTTAATATGCAAGATTCACACAAGGAGGGAGAATGCCGGCAGTTGGAATTCTGGACCTGAAAAGGCTATGTCAAGATACCTATTCTACACATCTCCAAATAAGCTAAAATTTCACGGAGAATTATTTTGGAATAAATAAAAAATACTGGTAGCAAAAAGCACCAGAGGGGGCCACCCAGGTGCCCACGAGGCACCAGGGCGCACCACCCCCCTAGGCACGCCTTGGTACCTCGTGGGGCCAATGGCCCACTTCTGGCCCTTTTTTCTGGTATATAAGTCATTTTGCCCTAGAAAAAATATGGAGAAGACTTTTGGGACGGTGCGCCATCGTCTTGAGGCGGAACTTGGGCAGGAGCTATTTTGCTCTCTGGCGGAGCGATTCTGCCGGGGATACTTCCCTCCGGGAGGGGGAAATCATCGCCATCGCCATCACCAACAACCCTCTCATCACGGGAGGGCCATTCTTCATCAACATCTTCACCAACACCATCTCATCTCAAACCCTAGTTCATCTCTTGTATTCAATCTTTGTCTCAAAACCTCAGATTGGTACCTGTGGGTTGCTAGTAGTGTTTATTACATCTTATAGTTGATGCTAGTTGGTTTATTTGGTGGAAGATTATATGTTTAGATCTATTATGCTATTCAAAACCCCACTGATCTTGGGCATGATGATGATTTGTGAGTAGTTACTTTTGTTCTTGAGGACATGGGAGAAGTCTTGTCATAAGTAATCATGTGAATTTGGTATTCGTTCGATATTTTGATGATATGTATGTTGTTGATTCTCTTAGTGGTGTTATGTGAACATCGACTACATGACACTTCACCATCTTTGGGCCTAAGGGAATGCATTGTGGAGTAGTAATTAGATGATGGGTTGCTAGAGTGACAGAAGCTTAAACCCTAGTTTATGCGCTATTCCGTAAGGGGCTGATTTGGATCCATATGTTTAATGCTATGGTCAGAGTTATCTTAATTTTTCTTTCATAGTTGCGGATGCTTGCGAGAGGGGGTAAACATAAGTGGGAGGCTTGTTCAAGTAAGAACATCACCCAAACACCGGTCCACCCACATATCAAATTATCAAAGTAGCAAACGCTAATCAAACCAACATGATAAAAGTGACTAGATGAAATTCTCATGTGTCCTCGAGAACGCTTTACTTATTATAAGAGATCGTTCCGGCTTGTACTTTGCTATAAAAAGGATTGGGCCACCTTACTGCAATCTTTGTTATTATTGCTACTTGTCACTTGTTACAAATTATCTTGCTATCAAACTACTCATTACTGATAATTTCAGTGCTTGCAGAAAATACCTTGCTGAAAACCGCTTGTCATTTCCTTCTGCTCCTCGTTGGGTTCGGCACTCTTACTTATCAACAGGACTATGATAGATCCCCTATACTAATGGGTCATCACCTACAGACGACAAAGATGTCAGTACTTTGCCCTCAGTCTGTAGACACCAAAAACCTAACATCTTTGCCGTCTGCAGGCAGACAGCAAAGAGCTGAGTAGGGGAGCATAGGTGGCTGTCATGTGTTCTCCTTTGCCATCAGCCCACAGACGGCAAAGGTCATGAAGCACATGTGGCTGACAGGTGGCCCTCTTTGCCGTCAGCCTGTTCATGGCAAAGGTGTGTGCTGCACTGTGCCATCAGCCGGCGGACGACAAACTTCTGTACATTTTTTGTTTGTTTAAAAAAACCTTATTTCAGCAGTAGAATAGACAATATATGTAACATCCCCAGCATCATGCCACAGTAATCTCATACTAATCATGCCAAGTCATCTCATTTGCAGTGTCTAGTTATATTGGATAATCAAAACAACTCAAATACTATTCTGAAAATCAACTCAATTTCCAAAGTGAACTATGAAGTTGATCAAACCTTATTGGAAAAATGTTCATTAAATTGCAAATAATCCAAAAGCACTCACAAAATTATAACCAATGCTACTTGAGTTAGCTACATGACTCAACCCACCTAAAACAGCACCAAAACCGAATTATTAAATCCAATTAAAATCGTTTCTGATTCAAATGAAATCCAACTTTACCCAAACTAGTTTTTGGTGGATGGTAATATTGCATTGCATTAATTGGGCCAACTTCCACATTTTATAAAAGTGCACAAGAGGTACAACCATTTCAAAACAGAAAATAAACAAAGAAGAAAAGAAAACAGAAAAAGGAAAACTGGAAAAGGCCCTAGTGCTTACTGTGCCTTCAGGCCTTCTGCTACAGGATGCGGCCCAGCCCAGCAGCGCCAGCCCACCGCGGTCGTCTTCCTCCCCGCGCCGCTGTCGCGCCCGCGCACTGACACGCCGCCGTTCGTCGCCGTGTCATCGATCCAGCGGTCCCCGGCGTCTACAAGAGCAGCCCCGACGCCTCCCGCAACCCTAATTTCCCCAGTTCCCTCTTCCTCGCTCTCTTTCTTCTTTCCCCCTCGGACGCCCGAAGCCGCCGCCATGGCCGAGCTCGGTGCCGACGCTGCCGTCGTCGTCATCGCCTGAGACCAAGCTCAAACGCTCCGCCGGCCTCTTCTCCTTCTTCTTCAACCGCCGGACCGAGTTCTGCGCCACCACAACGCGGGGATCGTGCTCTTCTTCATCTTCGGTCGCCGGCGCATCTCCGGCGAGTGTCGCCGCTCTGCAGCTACTAAGCCTCCAACGGGCCCCCGTGTGCCTACTAGGTGAGCGTGCGCGCCATTCCCCTCTCTGCCCCGGTCGATTCCGTCGCCGTAGCCATCATTTTCCGTCAAGCCCGAAGCTCCCCACCGCCGGCCATGGCGCAGCTGTGGCCACAGCACGCCAAGCTCGCAAACAAGCTTCGCTTTGAGTTCCTGGGGCTCCCAGGAACCTAACACGGCCACCAAAACCTTTCCCCGTGCCCTATACGCTCGAACCCGAGCTCTCCCGATTCCGGCCGCCGCCCGCAGTCGCCGTCCCGGCCAACTTTGGTCGCTCCAGGCCGCGCCAATAGGCTAGATCGACGCGCGGCTCTTCCCGCGTCCGAACGAGCTAGGCCGCGCTCGATTTGACCCACGGTGGCGCGATTCCGATCCCCTCCGCCGCTTCTGTGGTCGCCGGCGCGTCGCCGCCGGCGCGCCACCGCCGCGCTGACGTGGCCGGCCCGGGACCACCCCCCCTGGGTCACTGACCCGTGGGCCCCAGGGTCCACTTTGACCAGTTGACTTCGGTCAACTACTGACTGGGCTAGCCCCAGCAGCTGACATGTGGGACCCCTGGGCCCCTTTGACCAGTCAACGGTCTTAGTTGACTGCTGACTGGGCAGTCAACTGGGGCCCATTGTCAGCCACATGTGCATATTGCTGGGTACACTTCTGTGTACCCATAGCAAATTAGCTATTTAATAATTTGAAATAAAATTAATTCAGTAATTCCAGAAATTCAATTAAACTTTAGAAAATCATATAAAATAAACCGTAGCTCGGATCGAAAAACTTTATATATGAAAGTTGCTTAGAATTTTGATACGAATCTGAATACGCCCTTCGTATTCCTGTCAGGTGCCCCTAGCTAGATGAACATGCGACTTTTTGCCTGTTTCGGATAAATGAATAGTGCTCAACTTTAATAAAATAAATCCAAACAAATTCCTAAAATAACTAAATGACTTAGACATGTCTTTAGGCGACCCTGCACTGCATCCTAGCTGTCACCTACCTCAACCTACCTGTACGTGCAACCGTCCCCCTCCGGTTCATCTGTCTGACAGATGTCCGGAACCGGGAATAATTCCCGGATGGGTTTCCCCTTCTACGTTATCGGTAGCGCTGCGTTAGATCGTTATGCCTTGTGATTGCTTTTGTTACCGTGTATTTATTTGTTTCTTCTCCCCCTTTCTTCTCGATAGCCCCCGAGACCGATGCCACTCAGGAGTCTGACGACACTACCGACAACCTCTCCCTCTTGCCAAAGCAAACAGGCAAGCACCCCCATTTTGAGCATTCCGATATCGCCTATTCCCTTCTCTCTATTGCTTGCATTAGAATTGCACTGCTACTGCTTTACCTACTCTGCTGCATAGCCTGTTTACTTGTACCCTACTTTTGATACATGCCTGTTCTCCTAAACTGCTTAGTATAGGATGGGTAGAGCCATGACAGAGACCCACTTGTCCCGACTGCCCCGCTGGATTCTCAGAAGACCCGTGCAACGGGATTGAAGATCAGACCTGGGCACCGCTCATCACTTCCCCCTTAAGTTGCTCGACACCACTGGGTTACCGTCGCGTGCCGAGGGTGGCTCCTCACTAGCACGTTTGACATTGACCTTGTGGGTTAGTTACTCGGTCGTGGTAAGTGAGGGTGATCTCCTCCTACACCACCCCCGATACCGACGTCGTCTTGCAACTGCTCAAGAGTGGGCTTCGAGGGTGAATCCTCTTCCGCTCACCTTGATGACAGCATCAGGTGGAACTCTGTTCGAGGGTGATCCCTCAGGATTGGGGGGGGGGGGGGGGGGGGGGGGGGGGGGGGGGGGGGGGGGGGGGGGGGGGGGGGGGGGGGGGGGGGGGGGGGGGGGGGGGGGGGGGGGGGGGGGGGGGGGGGGGGGGGGGGGGGGGGGGGGGGGGGGGGGGGGGGGGGGGGGGGGGGGGGGGGGGGGGGGGGGGGGGGGGGGGGGGGGGGGGGGGGGGGGGGGGGGGGGGGGGGGGGGGGGGGGGGGGGGGGGGGGGGGGGGGGGGGGGGGGGGGGGGGGGGGGGGGGGGGGGGGGGGGGGGGGGGGGGGGGGGGGGGGGGGGGGGGGGGGGGGGGGGGGGGGGGGGGGGGGGGGGGGGGGGGGGGGGGGGGGGGGGGGGGGGGGGGGGGGGGGGGGGGGGGGGGGGGGGGGGGGGGGGGGGGGGGGGGGGGGGGGGGGGGGGGGGGGGGGGGGGGGGGGGGGGGGGGGGGGGGGGGGGGGGGGGGGGGGGGGGGGGGGGGGGGGGGGGGGGGGGGGGGGGGGGGGGGGGGGGGGGGGGGGGGGGGGGGGGGGGGGGGGGGGGGGGGGGGGGGGGGGGGGGGGGGGGGGGGGGGGGGGGGGGGGGGGGGGGGGGGGGGGGGGGGGGGGGGGGGGGGGGGGGGGGGGGGGGGGGGGGGGGGGGGGGGGGGGGGGGGGGGGGGGGGGGGGGGGGGGGGGGGGGGGGGGGGGGGGGGGGGGGGGGGGGGGGGGGGGGGGGGGGGGGGGGGGGGGGGGGGGGGGGGGGGGGGGGGGGGGGGGGGGGGGGGGGGGGGGGGGGGGGGGGGGGGGGGGGGGGGGGGGGGGGGGGGGGGGGGGGGGGGGGGGGGGGGGGGGGGGGGGGGGGGGGGGGGGGGGGGGGGGGGGGGGGGGGGGGGGGGGGGGGGGGGGGGGGGGGGGGGGGGGGGGGGGGGGGGGGGGGGGGGGGGGGGGGGGGGGGGGGGGGGGGGGGGGGGGGGGGGGGGGGGGGGGGGGGGGGGGGGGGGGGGGGGGGGGGGGGGGGGGGGGGGGGGGGGGGGGGGGGGGGGGGGGGGGGGGGGGGGGGGGGGGGGGGGGGGGGGGGGGGGGGGGGGGGGGGGGGGGGGGGGGGGGGGGGGGGGGGGGGGGGGGGGGGGGGGGGGGGGGGGGGGGGGGGGGGGGGGGGGGGGGGGGGGGGGGGGGGGGGGGGGGGGCTCTCTGTAATAGTCTGTACTCAGACTCTGATGCTTCCGCTGACGCTTGTATGCCATCGAGCTTATGTATTCGAGCCCTCGAGGCCCTGGCTTGTAATATAAACTTGTATGACTTTATTTATGTTTTAGAGTTGTGTTGTGATATCTTCAAGTGAGTCCTAGGCTTGATCGTGTGCATTTGCGTGTATGGTTAGTGCACGATTAAGCCGGGGTCGTCACAGGTTGGTATCAGAGCCGACTGTCTGTAGGAACCCCCCCTTCCCAACTCCTTGGCCGAAGTCGAGTCTAGAGGTCCAACAATGTTTTACTAACTTGGCTGTGTGGCTTACGGGCCCACGTCGCCAACTGGGTGGTACTAACATCTTTTACTTCTCGACCTTTACTCTGGGACTCTCACTTCTCCTCTATTCAGGTTTTATAAAATTACTAACGCCGACACTTAGGTTCCCGTAACCACTTCGTCCCGGAGAGCCCTTTCACTACAGATGATCGTCTGTTTCATCAGAAGATTCTGAAGATACACCTCGGCGTTAACCGAGACCCTATCCCACTGCTCTGCAGTTCCTGACCACTAATAAACTACAATGGATAACTACGTACACTCGTCGTTCGTAGATTCATTTCAGTTACTCCCGGGTTATATCCGACCTACTGAAATACTATTCGACATTTCAAGAATTCTCTGAACCTACTGCTTTGCAGTTCCTTTTCGCCTGAGCACACCTACGAATAATTCCCCACACTTATTAGGGATCCGTTTATCCCTAGTTAATCATGTGCTTCGCAACATCCTTCCCGCTGTCAGGCGATCTTCCGAAAATTCTCCGCACCCTATTGCCCTTGAAATTCTTACCTGCTTGCCTTATGGATAAAATTCCATATGTTTAGCAATCTTCGTTGGCATCCCTCTTCAATGCCATTTGAGTCCCTTGATCCAGTCTATTGCGAATACTCGCAATCATCAGTTGATTATTATGACTTCGTCCTTCCGGCTCAGTCACCATTCCGGACATGAGCTGGTTCTCGGCCAATCCAGCATTGGTTGATTGTCCAACTAAGTCCGTTCAATTTACTTGACCTTTTACCCAGGTGATCTACCTGCCACTCCTCACTATGGAGGTCGTGATTCCTCTGGAAATTAACCTTGAGTTGTTCAAGTATTTCTTTAACCCGTTGTGTTTGCCTCCCGTCCTTTCTCGGAGGACTCTCATGTGGAACCAGTTGATTAAACCTTACCCCGCTGGATCTTCCGGATCACTTGATTCTTTCTGCGGATAATTATCCGACCGATTCTCCTCTATTCTAAGAATCTTACCGGTTTCTTCCCCGTTGCCATTGCCTTTAACACTGAACCATTCTCTACTTTTCACCGTCTGTATATCCGCCCAGCTTGCATGGCACGGAGAGGTAGTGCATTCCTTCTCCTTATTCACTTGGGACTGAATACTGTCCAGGACATGTCACGTAACCATGGGTGGAGATCTATACAAGACGGAACACCAAAGTTGTCCATCTAGTTCTATTCAACCTACTCAAATTTTATCAGAGCTTTTACTTCTGATCTTTCGATTCTGAACCATAACTCCTTTGTACCTAAAATATCGGATTATTCCAATGTTTTATAATCCGATGCCTTGCATCCTTTCTTCTTCTGGTTGAGTATCGATACTCATATCAGATCTTTGACGACCACCTGATTTTCGTTGGATCAATATCCGACAATGCCTTTTTAATCAACAAATCTCCTGAGCTCTTCCCTCCCTGATACATAATACCTTCGGTAAATCGTATCATCTGCTTTGACCTCGATACTTTGCTTTCGAA
This sequence comes from Thinopyrum obtusiflorum, assembly GCA_036873465.1. Taxonomy (NCBI): domain Eukaryota; kingdom Viridiplantae; phylum Streptophyta; class Magnoliopsida; order Poales; family Poaceae; genus Thinopyrum; species Thinopyrum obtusiflorum. Next base: position 32,447 of record JAAAWM010010624.1, read on the forward strand.
CTCGTATCCCTTGCTCTGGTTGATGATTGTATAGATCCGTAAAATCGTCCCGATGGGCTGTATCTATGCTTCTGCCATCTGCGAGAACCCAGAAACTTCTACGAGACATACCCTACTGGTGTTACGCCAGAGAAACTTTCAACATTTCAACTTCACTAAAAGCGAGAAGTGAATGAAAGGTTATGCATTGGATAAGTGGGAGTCGACCTTGAACCTTTGCGTTCATGCCCATGGACACGATGCAGAACTTATCATGGAAGCTCCTCTTAAGTAATTATTTTCTGGGTACAAGTTTATTTTGTATCCATGAATTGATCCTTCACAATCGTGGTCCCAACAATGAATGTTCCTCTTTGATCCCATATCTAGGACAAGTTAAAATCACTTGTCTTTTGTAGATCATTTCACCTGTCCAACCTCTATCTTGAATTACCTTCGAGTATTAACCCCTGGTATCTCGCGAATATCACAGGAACCCCTTAGCTTTTGTGAGTTCTTCATCAACCATTACTGATCACCAATTTCAATTTTCCCCGGGTTCTGAGTTCTTTTGTCACTCGAGAACCCCGGCAAGTGAATTGATTCCGCACTCCCATCCCATAACTCTAGTAATTTTCATTGCTTACGAGTACAATAATCCTTCAAGCCATCCCTATCCTGATCGGCCATATCATTTTCGTGCCAACTTTTAACTGTGCTACCTGGTCCCTATACCCGGAGCACAATTTCCGACGATAAGCTAAGCTTACGTCGATCCTCCTCTTCTCACTTCACCTAGAACAACAAGCTTGATTTCGAGCTTGTGTCGAACCCGTGGTTCTCATAGCCTTTCACTTCATCTTTCCTTTTGCTTGAAGTCGTCGCTGCTCGATGGCACCTTCATAGAGTTTCTCGACAAAGTTGTCGCGATCACCGTCAACACTTTGACCTCTTCACAGATATCATCGATGTCATCCTTGGCTTTCGACCAACACAAACCTGGCTGTGTTAGGTTATTCCTTACGTCCCGAGATACCCTGGAAATTGTTTCTCGGTACCTCCTGAAATCTTCGAACCCAATCTGTTATTTGACACAATATCATTGCTGCAATGAAGCTTGACTATGATATTCCGAATATCATTGAGAACAGTGGAAGCGCAATGCTACATGTCTCTTGACCAATTACCCAAACACCGTTGTTCGGGTAAACATCATAAATTACCCCTCGCCCTTTCAACTAAATGCTTTTGGACTTGCTGTCCCATCATGTATATCATGCTCCGCCTTTTATTCGGAAGGATATACTCCTAATCCTGGTGTTTAAACACCTTTTCCTTTCCATTGTTCTCCTGAATCTGATAACCACATTTTCCTCTCCATTGTTTTGTTTAACCTTTCTTGTGGTTTATATGATCTAAGCAGAAATAATTCTCTGCTTAGGTAAACACCTCGGTCTACGACTCTGTCGATGAGACCCTGTCACTAGTGTTGAAGACATTCCGGTAACCCCGATGGACGAGAACTTTGCCTAATGGTCCGCCTCGTTCAACGAGCAGGAAAATGGTTCTCTTCGTCCCTCGCCCTTGGTACTGACGGTGTTAACGACATAGCTGACGAGCTATCTTCTGACATACCTTATCGTTGTGACCATGATGTCACCATCCTCCCTATTCTCGATCGACACCCCTACCCCCACAGTTCCACAGGATCGGAACCTGACTCTCCTGAATATCCCCGATTCTAAACTATCCTTTGCGCTTGGCTTTGTGTTTTGTCACGAGCCACCCCTTCAGAGATGATCCACTCCCGATACCCTGAACCCTTGTTCACACTTTGTTCGGGTATCGATCGGATGTCCATCCGCTTGTTACTTCTTATCGTACTTTCATACTCTGCTCTCGATGTTTTCCTAAGTATTCACCTCGAGAGATTCTTTCTGCCACGTTCTCTTAATTAACCACCAGATAATCGACCTCGCAAAGGTCCGATTAACCGAAGTTACCCTTTACTTCCCCACTTAAATCTCGGGACGAGATTTCTTGTAGTGGAGGAGATTTGTAACATCCCCAGCATCATGCCACAGTAATCTCATACTAATCATGCCAAGTCGGGGGGGGGGGGGGGGGGGGGGGGGGGGGGGGGGGGGGGGGGGGGGGGGGGGGGGGGGGGGGGGGGGGGGGGGGGGGGGGGGGGGGGGGGGGGGGGGGGGGGGGGGGGGGGGGGGGGGGGGGGGGGGGGGGGGGGGGGGGGGGGGGGGGGGGGGGGGGGGGGGGGGGGGGGGGGGGGGGGGGGGGGGGGGGGGGGGGGGGGGGGGGGGGGGGGGGGGGGGGGGGGGGGGGGGGGGGGGGGGGGGGGGGGGGGGGGGGGGGGGGGGGGGGGGGGGGGGGGGGGGGGGGGGGGGGGGGGGGGGGGGGGGGGGGGGGGGGGGGGGGGGGGGGGGGGGGGGGGGGGGGGGGGGGGGGGGGGGGGGGGGGGGGGGGGGGGGGGGGGGGGGGGGGGGGGGGGGGGGGGGGGGGGGGGGGGGGGGGGGGGGGGGGGGGGGGGGGGGGGGGGGGGGGGGGGGGGGGGGGGGGGGGGGGGGGGGGGGGGGGGGGGGGGGGGGGGGGGGGGGGGGGGGGGGGGGGGGGGGGGGGGGGGGGGGGGGGGGGGGGGGGGGGGGGGGGGGGGGGGGGGGGGGGGGGGGGGGGGGGGGGGGGGGGGGGGGGGGGGGGGGGGGGGGGGGGGGGGGGGGGGGGGGGGGGGGGGGGGGGGGGGGGGGGGGGGGGGGGGGGGGGGGGGGGGGGGGGGGGGGGGGGGGGGGGGGGGGGGGGGGGGGGGGGGGGGGGGGGGGGGGGGGGGGGGGGGGGGGGGGGGGGGGGGGGGGGGGGGGGGGGGGGGGGGGGGGGGGGGGGGGGGGGGGGGGGGGGGGGGGGGGGGGGGGGGGGGGGGGGGGGGGGGGGGGGGGGGGGGGGGGGGGGGGGGGGGGGGGGGGGGGGGGGGGGGGGGGGGGGGGGGGGGGGGGGGGGGGGGGGGGGGGGGGGGGGGGGGGGGGGGGGGGGGGGGGGGGGGGGGGGGGGGGGGGGGGGGGGGGGGGGGGGGGGGGGGGGGGGGGGGGGGGGGGGGGGGGGGGGGGGGGGGGGGGGGGGGGGGGGGGGGGGGGGGGGGGGGGGGGGGGGGGGGGGGGGGGGGGGGGGGGGGGGGGGGGGGGGGGGGGGGGGGGGGGGGGGGGGGGGGGGGGGGGGGGGGGGGGGGGGGGGGGGGGGGGGGGGGGGGGGGGGGGGGGGGGGGGGGGGGGGGGGGGGGGGGGGGGGGGGGGGGGGGGGGGGGGGGGGGGGGGGGGGGGGGGGGGGGGGGGGGGGGGGGGGGGGGGGGGGGGGGGGGGGGGGGGGGGGGGGGGGGGGGGGGGGGGGGGGGGGGGGGGGGGGGGGGGGGGGGGGGGGGGGGGGGGGGGGGGGGGGGGGGGGGGGGGGGGGGGGGGGGGGGGGGGGGGGGGGGGGGGGGGGGGGGGGGGGGGGGGGGGGGGGGGGGGGGGGGGGGGGGGGGGGGCGTCGGGTTTGACCGGGAATTAACCCATGGGCCACTGACATGTGGGCCCCCTAGCCTAATTAACCTCTGTTAGTATAATTTAGATTCTGTTAAGCTCACAGAGGCTGACAGGTGGGCCCCACCTGTCAGTTTGACCCAGTCAGCGGGCCAGCTGTGCTGACGCAGTGCTGACATCACTGCTGACGCAATAAAACATTTTCTGTATTTATTTAAATTCCAGAATTTCAGAAAAATACTAAAAACTTTAGAAATTCATATCTTTTAAACCGTAGCTCTGATTGAAAAAGTTAAAACATGAAAGTTGCTCAGAACGACGAGACGAGTTTGATCGTGTCGTCTGTTTCGATGCCGGAACCTCCTACGTAGGAGAACTCATAACGTTTAGACCGATTCCAGTAGATGAATAGTGCACATACTCCGATTAATAAATCCCGCGATCATCCTAAATTAACTAAAGTGACGTAGATGCATCTTTAGGCAACCCTGCACTGCATCCTAGCCGCCACCTTCCTCAAACTACCTGTACGTGCAACCGTCCCCCTCCGGTTCATCTGTCTGACAGACGTCCGGAACCGGGAATAATTCCCGGATGGGTTTCCCCTTCTACGTTATCGGTAGCGCTGCGTTAGATCGTTATGCCTTGTGATTGCTTTTGTTACCGTGTATTTATTTGTTTCTTCTCCCCCTTTCTTCTCGATAGCCCCCGAGACCGATGCCACTCAGGAGCCTGACGACACTGCCGACAACCTCTCCCTCTTGCCAAAGCAGACAGGCAAGCACCCCCCATTTTGAGCATTCCGATATCGCCTATTCCCTTCTCTCTATTGCTTGCATTAGAATTGCATTGCTACTGCTTTACCTATTCTGATGCATAGCCTGTTTACTTGTACCCTACTTTGGGGGGGGGGGGGGGGGGGGGGGGGGGGGGGGGGGGGGGGGGGGGGGGGGGGGGGGGGGGGGGGGGGGGGGGGGGGGGGGGGGGGGGGGGGGGGGGGGGGGGGGGGGGGGGGGGGGGGGGGGGGGGGGGGGGGGGGGGGGGGGGGGGGGGGGGGGGGGGGGGGGGGGGGGGGGGGGGGGGGGGGGGGGGGGGGGGGGGGGGGGGGGGGGGGGGGGGGGGGGGGGGGGGGGGGGGGGGGGGGGGGGGGGGGGGGGGGGGGGGGGGGGGGGGGGGGGGGGGGGGGGGGGGGGGGGGGGGGGGGGGGGGGGGGGGGGGGGGGGGGGGGGGGGGGGGGGGGGGGGGGGGGGGGGGGGGGGGGGGGGGGGGGGGGGGGGGGGGGGGGGGGGGGGGGGGGGGGGGGGGGGGGGGGGGGGGGGGGGGGGGGGGGGGGGGGGGGGGGGGGGGGGGGGGGGGGGGGGGGGGGGGGGGGGGGGGGGGGGGGGGGGGGGGGGGGGGGGGGGGGGGGGGGGGGGGGGGGGGGGGGGGGGGGGGGGGGGGGGGGGGGGGGGGGGGGGGGGGGGGGGGGGGGGGGGGGGGGGGGGGGGGGGGGGGGGGGGGGGGGGGGGGGGGGGGGGGGGGGGGGGGGGGGGGGGGGGGGGGGGGGGGGGGGGGGGGGGGGGGGGGGGGGGGGGGGGGGGGGGGGGGGGGGGGGGGGGGGGGGGGGGGGGGGGGGGGGGGGGGGGGGGGGGGGGGGGGGGGGGGGGGGGGGGGGGGGGGGGGGGGGGGGGGGGGGGGGGGGGGGGGGGGGGGGGGGGGGGGGGGGGGGGGGGGGGGGGGGGGGGGGGGGGGGGGGGGGGGGGGGGGGGGGGGGGGGGGGGGGGGGGGGGGGGGGGGGGGGGGGGGGGGGGGGGGGGGGGGGGGGGGGGGGGGGGGGGGGGGGGGGGGGGGGGGGGGGGGGGGGGGGGGGGGGGGGGGGGGGGGGGGGGGGGGGGGGGGGGGGGGGGGGGGGGGGGGGGGGGGGGGGGGGGGGGGGGGGGGGGGGGGGGGGGGGGGGGGGGGGGGGGGGGGGGGGGGGGGGGGGGGGGGGGGGGGGGGGGGGGGGGGGGGGGGGGGGGGGGGGGGGGGGGGGGGGGGGGGGGGGGGGGGGGGGAGATGATAACTGGATACTAGGGCTCTGGGATTACTTTCTCGCAGGGAGTCGAGAAAGGATCTCAGGCCGAGGTTGATGATACTACTACTACTTTACATTATGTTACTCTGCTCTCCTCTATGCTGCAAGAGTGAAGATGCTGAAGATGCTAGTCTTCGATAGGACTAGGCTTTCCCCCTCTATTCTGGCATTTCTGCAGCCCAGTCCACATATACAGCCCTTCCTTGAAAATGTTGCATATGTAGTGTAGATCCTTGCTAGCTGAGTACTTCGGATGAGTACTCACGTTTGCTTTACTTTCTTTTTCCCCCATATCCATTCGATGCCGACAGACGACGGAGCCCCTGAGACTGTTGCCCCAGTCGACGACTACGGCTACTACTACTACCCTCCCGGCGAGTATTGCTACGAGGAGACGACTGACGACCAGGAGTAGGATTGGAGGGTCCAGGGCAGGAGGCCTTCGCCTTTCGATCGTAGCTTTTATTTTACCCCGCCTTCTAAAGGCTTATCTCTCTCTCTATGTAATAGTCTGTACTCAGACTTTGATGCTACCGCTGACGCTTGTATGCCATCGAGCTTATGTATTCGAGCCCTCGAGGCCCTGGTTTGTAATATAAAGCTTGTATGGCTTTATTATGTTTTAGAGTTGTGTTGTGATATCTTCAAGTGAGTCCTAGGCTTGATCATGTGCATTTGCGTGTATGATTAGTGCACGATTAAGCCGGGGTCGTCACAGGTTGGTATCAGAGCCGACTGCCCTTAGGCATTCCCCTTTCCAACTCCTTGGCCGAAGTTGAGTCTAGAAACCGAAAAACTGTTTTACTAACTTGGCTGTGTGGCTTACGGGCCCACGTCGCCAAATGGGTGGTATTAGGATCTTTTATTCCTCGTCTTTACTCTGGGATTCTGAACTCTCATCTATTCGGGTTAAAGATTTTACTAACTCTGGTATTAGGTTCTCGTAACCGCTTTCTCCCGGAGAGCCCCCATCCCAGAAGATGGCGTGTCATCATCAGAAGACTCCGAAGATACTCCCCGAAGATCTCCGAGACCCTTTGCCCACTGCTTTTGCAGTTTACTAACACCAATAATCCCTATGGATATCTGCACATCCTTGCCGTTGTATCATCATGGCCAGTCACTCATGTATGTACGAGATACCCAGTAATACTCCTCGTTAAACCGGGAATCCTTTGAATCTACTGCCGTGCAGCTTCTTTCGCACTGCGGTTAATTTCTTACGTTACCGGGGATCTGTTCATCCCCAGTTATTCTTGCGTTTCGCAAAATCCTTCACATTGTTATTCAATCTTCCGAGATTCCTCTGCAGCCTTTTGCTTTGGAACGTTCTGTCTGCATACGTTGTGGCTAATGCCATAAGTTCAGCAATATTCATTAACATTCCTAGCCCCTGTTGTTCTGAACATATTGATTCAACAGGTATGCGAATGCCCACTAGCATCAGTTGATTATTATGAATTCGTCCTTCCGGCTCAGTCACCATTCCGGACATGAGCTGGATCTCAGCCAATCAAGCACTGGTTGAATGTCCAACTAAGCCTGAACAAATCACTCGTCCCTCTGCCCAGGTGAGCTAATTGCCACACCTGGTTTTGGAAATCGTGAACCCTCTGAATCTTATACTAGGGATGTTCAAGTGCTTCTTTTAACCGATGTGCTTGCCTTACGTCCTATCTTGAAGGACTCTCAAGAGGAACCAGTTGATAAAACCTTACCCCGTTAGTTCTCATAGATCACTTGATTCCTCTTGAGGACAGTTATCCGACCAATTCTTCTCTATTCTAAGAACCTTATCGGTTCCTCACCGTTGACATTGCCTTTGGCACTGAAGCATTATCTACTTCTTGCTGTCTGTATCTCCGCTCTGCTTGCATGGCACGGAAAGACAGTGCATTCCTTCTCCATATTGACTTGGGACTGACTGCTGACCAGAACATGTCCCGTAAACATGGGTGGAGATCTCTGCAAGATGGAACACTAAAGTTGTCCATCTAGTTCCATTCAACCTACTCATCTTTTGATCAGAGCTTTTGCTTCTAATCCTTGGTTTCTGAACCATAACTCCTTTGTACTTAAATCGTCGGATTATTTCGATGTTTCTATATCTGATGCCATTACATTCTTTCTTCTTCTGGTCAAGTACCGCTACTCACCTCAGATCCTTTGACGTCTACCCGATCTTTCGTTGTGTTAATATCCGACAATATCCTTCATATCCGAACATCTTACGAGCTCTTCCCTTAGTATTTAATATCTTCGGTAAATTGTATCATCTGTCTTGGACTTTGATACTCTGCTTTCGATTCCCATCCCTTGCTTTGGCATCTAGTTATATAGATTCGTAAAATTGCCCCGATGGGTTGTATCTATACTTCTGCCATCTGCGAGAATCCAGAAACTTCTACGAGTCATACTCTACTGGTGTTACGCCAGAGAAACTTTCAACATTTCAACCTCACTAAAAGCGAGAAGTGAATGAAAGGTTATGCATTGAATAAGTGGGAGTCAACCTTGAACCTTTGTGTTCATGCCCATGGACCCGATGTAGAACTTATCATGGAAGCTGCTCGTAAAAATAATTCCCCTTGGTATAAGTTCATCTTGTATCTGTGAATTGATCCTTTGCAGTCGTGGTTCCGACCATGAATGTTCTTCTTTGATACTATTTCACGGACAAGCTAAATCACCCGTCTTCCGCGAATCAATATGCCTGTCCAACCTTTATACTGAACTACCTCGTGTATTACCCCCCTACTATCTCGAGAATATCATCCTATTGCACTACGTCCTGTGAATTTTCGATGGAGTGATACCTTTCCCTGTCAAAGTCACTCCATGGGTTCTGGGTTGTCGTCAACCGAGACCACCAAACAATGAATCGGTTCCGCTCGGTGATTCAACATCCCTAGTACTTTGTTGCTGGGTAGTTTGATACCCCATCACATCATTCCTAGCCTAATCGGCTATATCTTTATCGTCCCAATTTATAACTATGCTACCTGGCCCTTATGCCCGGAGCACAATTTCCGACGATGAGCTAAGCTTACGTCGATCTTCTTCCTCTTATCATTTCACCTCGAGCAACAAGCTTGATATAAAGCTTGTGTCGTATCCGTGATTCCAATAACCTTTTGTTATATCACTTCTTTTGCTTGATGTCGACGCTGTTCGATGGTATCTTCATAGAAGTCTCTCGACAAATTTGTCGTGATCACCGTCAATATTTTCGCTTCCTCGGAGTTGTCTATTGAATTCATGATGAGAAATACCATCCTTGTTCATCGATGATTTATTAACATCAACCACATCCTTGACTTTTGCCAACACAGACCTGGTTGTGTTTGGTTAATCTTTACGTTTCGAGATAATCATGGAAATGTTCCTTCATGTCTCTTGTGATCTTCAGATCCAACCCTTAGTTGACACCATATTAATGCTACCTCGAAGCATGACTGTGGTATTCCGATTATCGACAAGAACATTGGAAGCACATGGCCAAATGTTTCTTGATATATTATCCAAACACCGTTGTATGGGTAATATCATGATTCTTCTTTCGCCCCTCTATCTAAATACTTTTGAACTTGCTGTCCCATCATATATATCATGCTCCGCTTTTCCTTGGACAGGATATACTCCCAATTCTTGTGTGTAAACACATTTTCCTTTCCATTGGTTTGTTTAACCTTCCCATGATCTATATGTTATAAGCAGAAATAGTTCCCTGCTTATAAAACACCCCGGTGTACAACTCTATCAATGAGACCCTGTTACTATTGTTGATGACATTCCGGTAACCACCGATGGACGAGAACTTTGCCTATTGGTCCGCCTCATTCAACGAGCAGGAATATGGTTCTCTTCGTCCCTCGCCCTTGGTACCGACTATGTTCCCGACATAGCTGACAGCCTATCTTCTGACATGCCTTGTTAACAAGATCGTGAAGATGTCACCGTTCTCTCCACTTTTGAATGACACCCCTCCCCTCACAGTTCCACAGGATCGGAACCTGACTCTCCTGTACATCCTTGATTCCGAAATATTCTTTGCAATTGACTTTGTGTGCTATCCCGAGCCACCCTTCAAGAGATGCTCTACTCCCGATACCCTGAACCCCTGTTCACACTTCGTTCAGGTATCGATCGAATATCCATCCGCTTGAAACTTCATATTGAACCTTCTTGCATTGCCCTCGATGATTTCCCTGAGTTTCAATTCGAGAGTTATTTTCTGCCACATCCCCTGAGTTAAACCACCAGATGTTCGACCTTGCAGAGGTCAGTTCTTCCGAAGCTATCTTTTACTTCCCTACTTAAATCTCGGGACGAGATTTCTTGTAGTGGAGGAGATTTGTAACATCCCCAGGTCTTAACACTGTCTTCCATCTAATTAATTTGCCTTGTCGGGGGGGGGGGGGGGGGGGGGGGGGGGGGGGGGGGGGGGGGGGGGGGGGGGGGGGGGGGGGGGGGGGGGGGGGGGGGGGGGGGGGGGGGGGGGGGGGGGGGGGGGGGGGGGGGGGGGGGGGGGGGGGGGGGGGGGGGGGGGGGGGGGGGGGGGGGGGGGGGGGGGGGGGGGGGGGGGGGGGGGGGGGGGGGGGGGGGGGGGGGGGGGGGGGGGGGGGGGGGGGGGGGGGGGGGGGGGGGGGGGGGGGGGGGGGGGGGGGGGGGGGGGGGGGGGGGGGGGGGGGGGGGGGGGGGGGGGGGGGGGGGGGGGGGGGGGGGGGGGGGGGGGGGGGGGGGGGGGGGGGGGGGGGGGGGGGGGGGGGGGGGGGGGGGGGGGGGGGGGGGGGGGGGGGGGGGGGGGGGGGGGGGGGGGGGGGGGGGGGGGGGGGGGGGGGGGGGGGGGGGGGGGGGGGGGGGGGGGGGGGGGGGGGGGGGGGGGGGGGGGGGGGGGGGGGGGGGGGGGGGGGGGGGGGGGGGGGGGGGGGGGGGGGGGGGGGGGGGGGGGGGGGGGGGGGGGGGGGGGGGGGGGGGGGGGGGGGGGGGGGGGGGGGGGGGGGGGGGGGGGGGGGGGGGGGGGGGGGGGGGGGGGGGGGGGGGGGGGGGGGGGGGGGGGGGGGGGGGGGGGGGGGGGGGGGGGGGGGGGGGGGGGGGGGGGGGGGGGGGGGGGGGGGGGGGGGGGGGGGGGGGGGGGGGGGGGGGGGGGGGGGGGGGGGGGGGGGGGGGGGGGGGGGGGGGGGGGGGGGGGGGGGGGGGGGGGGGGGGGGGGGGGGGGGGGGGGGGGGGGGGGGGGGGGGGGGGGGGGGGGGGGGGGGGGGGGGGGGGGGGGGGGGGGGGGGGGGGGGGGGGGGGGGGGGGGGGGGGGGGGGGGGGGGGGGGGGGGGGGGGGGGGGGGGGGGGGGGGGGGGGGGGGGGGGGGGGGGGGGGGGGGGGGGGGGGGGGGGGGGGGGGGGGGGGGGGGGGGGGGGGGGGGGGGGGGGGGGGGGGGGGGGGGGGGGGGGGGGGGGGGGGGGGGGGGGGGGGGGGGGGGGGGGGGGGGGGGGGGGGGGGGGGGGGGGGGGGGGGGGGGGGGGGGGGGGGGGGGGGGGGGGGGGGGGGGGGGGGGGGGGGGGGGGGGGGGGGGGGGGGGGGGGGGGGGGGGGGGGGGGGGGGGGGGGGGGGGGGGGGGGGGGGGGGGGGGGGGGGGGGGGGGGGGGGGGGGGGGGGGGGGGGGGGGGGGGGGGGGGGGGGGGGGGGGGGGGGGGGGGGGGGGGGGGGGGGGGGGGGGGGGGGGGGGGGGGGGGGGGGGGGGGGGGGGGGGGGGGGGGGGGGGGGGGGGGGGGGGGGGGGGGGGGGGGGGGGGGGGGGGGGGGGGGGGGGGGGGGGGGGGGGGGGGGGGGGGGGGGGGGGGGGGGGGGGGGGGGGGGGGGGGGGGGGGGGGGGGGGGGGGGGGGGGGGGGGGGGGGGGGGGGGGGGGGGGGGGGGGGGGGGGGGGGGGGGGGGGGGGGGGGGGGGGGGGGGGGGGGGGGGGGGGGGGGGGGGGGGGGGGGGGGGGGGGGGGGGGGGGGGGGGGGGGGGGGGGGGGGGGGGGGGGGGGGGGGGGGGGGGGGGGGGGGGGGGGGGGGGGGGGGGGGGGGGGGGGGGGGGGGGGGGGGGGGGGGGGGGGGGGGGGGGGGGGGGGGGGGGGGGGGGGGGGGGGGGGGGGGGGGGGGGGGGGGGGGGGGGGGGGGGGGGGGGGGGGGGGGGGGGGGGGGGGGGGGGGGGGGGGGGGGGGGGGGGGGGGGGGGGGGGGGGGGGGGGGGGGGGGGGGGGGGGGGGGGGGGGGGGGGGGGGGGGGGGGGGGGGGGGGGGGGGGGGGGGGGGGGGGGGGGGGGGGGGGGGGGGGGGGGGGGGGGGGGGGGGGGGGGGGGGGGGGGGGGGGGGGGGGGGGGGGGGGGGGGGGGGGGGGGGGGGGGGGGGGGGGGGGGGGGGGGGGGGGGGGGGGGGGGGGGGGGGGGGGGGGGGGGGGGGGGGGGGGGGGGGGGGGGGGGGGGGGGGGGGGGGGGGGGGGGGGGGGGGGGGGGGGGGGGGGGGGGGGGGGGGGGGGGGGGGGGGGGGGGGGGGGGGGGGGGGGGGGGGGGGGGGGGGGGGGGGGGGGGGGGGGGGGGGGGGGGGGGGGGGGGGGGGGGGGGGGGGGGGGGGGGGGGGGGGGGGGGGGGGGGGGGGGGGGGGGGGGGGGGGGGGGGGGGGGGGGGGGGGGGGGGGGGGGGGGGGGGGGGGGGGGGGGGGGGGGGGGGGGGGGGGGGGGGGGGGGGGGGGGGGGGGGGGGGGGGGGGGGGGGGGGGGGGGGGGGCTCTAACATTTAATAATTTCAGATCTTGGTATTTTATTCAAACAGCCAGCAAAACTAAATAAAATAAAATGACGCTCCAAGCAAAACACATATCATGTGGTAAAAAATATAGCTCCAAGTAAAGTTACCGATGAATGAAGACGAAAGAGGAGATGCCTTCCGGGACATCCCCAAGCTTAGGCTTTTGGTTGTCCTTGAATATTACCTTGGGGTGCCTTGGGAATCCCAAAGCTTAGGCTCTTGCCACTCCTTATTCCATAGTCCATCGAATCTTTACCCAAAACTTGAAAACTTCACAACACAAAACTCAAAATAGAAAATCTCGTGAGCTCCGTTAGTGAAAGAAAACAAAACAGCACTTCAAGGTACTGTAATGAACTCATTATTTATTTATATTGGTGTCAAAACCTACTGTATTCCAACTTCTCTATGGTTTATAAACTCTTTTACTATCCATAGATTCATCAAAATAAGTAAACAACACATAGAAAACAGAATCTGTCAAAAACAGAATAGTCTGTAGTAATCTGGATTAAACGTATACTTTTGGAACCCCAAAAATTATAAAATAAATTTCTGGACCTGAGGAATTTATCTATTAATCATCTGCAAAAAGCATTAACTAAATAGCACTTTCCAATAAAAAATGGCAGTAATTCTCGTGAGCGCTAAAGTTTCTGTTTTTTACAGCAAGATCAACAAGACTTTCCCCATGTCTTCCCAACGGTTCTACTTGGCACAAACACTAATTAAAACACAAAAACTCAATAATAACAGAGGCTAGATAAATTATTTATTAATAAACAGGAGCAAAAATTAAAGAACAAGAATAGGATTGGGTTGCCTCCCAACAAGCGCTATCGTTTAACGCCCCTAGCTAGGCATGATGATTTCAATGATGCTCACATAAAGCATAAGAATTGAAACATAAAGAGAGCATCATGAAGAATATGACTAGCATATTTAAGTCTAACCCACTTCCTATGCATAGGAATTTTGTGAGCAAACAACTTATGGAAACAAGAATCAACTTGCATAGGAAGGTAAAACAAGCATAACTTCAAAACTTTAAGCACATAGAGAGGAAACTTGATATTATTGCAATTCCTACAAGCATATATTCCTCACTCATAATAATTTTCAGTAGCATCATGAATGAATTCAACAATATAACCAGCACCTAAAGCATTCTTTTCATGATCTACAAGCATATAAATTATATTACTCTCCACATAAGCAAAATCATTCTCATGAATAATAGTGGGAGCAAACTCAACAAAATAATTATCATGTGAGG
>JAAAWM010010625.1:0-46118 GCA_036873465.1 Thinopyrum obtusiflorum
CCCGCCTTCGTTTTGGGGGAAGAGGACCGAGGCCACTATAAATATAGCTGAGCCACCACCGTAGAAAGGGAGAGACTTCTCTTGCTGACACCTACACAAGAACAGACCTCCTGAGGTTGTTCTTCCCCTGTACTAGTTCATCCTCAGCTCCTCGCGAGGCTAATCCACCCCAAAGCAGGAGTAGGGTCTTACACCGCAAGGTGGCCCAAACTTGGGTAAACTGTCGTGTCTCTTTCCTTTCCCGTTCATCGAGCTAGGCCGTGAGAGTGACGAGTTGGCTGGCTGGAGAGGTTGAGTTCTTCGCACACGCCCCAAAGTTCAGACCTTTCTTGGGTCCGCGGAGCCCTAAATCTGATAATTACCTATACACAATGCATGAGAATGACAATAGTGCTCTCAGGACTGGTGCTTGTTTGAGAAGGTGATGACTCAACAATAAAAATACAATAACATAAAATTAAATGGAAAGGCCCTTCGCAGAGGGAAGCAGGGATTTGCAGAAGTGCCAGACCTCGAAGCTTAAATCAGAGATAAATATAATTTTGGGAGGTATACCTTTCCTGTCAATGTTACGACGGAGAGTTTTCAATATCTTCCATGCTAAACAAATTAATGGTGGTTCCCAAGCGGTAAAAGTAAAGTTTACTCCCTGTCCACCAACAAACACAAGCCATGGCTAGCCGAATCCTCGGGTTCCCTCCATACCAACAACACTTTGGGGAGTTTGTTTTGTTATTATTGCAATTTTGATCATGGGACTGGGCATCCCGATTACCGGCCCCGGGGGGGGGGGGGGGGGGGGGGGGGGGGGGGGGGGGGGGGGGGGGGGGGGGGGGGGGGGGGGGGGGGGGGGGGGGGGGGGGGGGGGGGGGGGGGGGGGGGGGGGGGGGGGGGGGGGGGGGGGGGGGGGGGGGGGGGGGGGGGGGGGGGGGGGGGGGGGGGGGGGGGGGGGGGGGGGGGGGGGGGGGGGGGGGGGGGGGGGGGGGGGGGGGGGGGGGGGGGGGGGGGGGGGGGGGGGGGGGGGGGGGGGGGGGGGGGGGGGGGGGGGGGGGGGGGGGGGGGGGGGGGGGGGGGGGGGGGGGGGGGGGGGGGGGGGGGGGGGGGGGGGGGGGGGGGGGGGGGGGGGGGGGGGGGGGGGGGGGGGGGGGGGGGGGGGGGGGGGGGGGGGGGGGGGGGGGGGGGGGGGGGGGGGGGGGGGGGGGGGGGGGGGGGGGGGGGGGGGGGGGGGGGGGGGGGGGGGGGGGGGGGGGGGGGGGGGGGGGGGGGGGGGGGGGGGGGGGGGGGGGGGGGGGGGGGGGGGGGGGGGGGGGGGGGGGGGGGGGGGGGGGGGGGGGGGGGGGGGGGGGGGGGGGGGGGGGGGGGGGGGGGGGGGGGGGGGGGGGGGGGGGGGGGGGGGGGGGGGGGGGGGGGGGGGGGGGGGGGGGGGGGGGGGGGGGGGGGGGGGGGGGGGGGGGGGGGGGGGGGGGGGGGGGGGGGGGGGGGGGGGGGGGGGGGGGGGGGGGGGGGGGGGGGGGGGGGGGGGGGGGGGGGGGGGGGGGGGGGGGGGGGGGGGGGGGGGGGGGGGGGGGGGGGGGGGGGGGGGGGGGGGGGGGGGGGGGGGGGGGGGGGGGGGGGGGGGGGGGGGGGGGGGGGGGGGGGGGGGGGGGGGGGGGGGGGGGGGGGGGGGGGGGGGGGGGGGGGGGGGGGGGGGGGGGGGGGGGGGGGGGGGGGGGGGGGGGGGGGGGGGGGGGGGGGGGGGGGGGGGGGGGGGGGGGGGGGGGGGGGGGGGGGGGGGGGGGGGGGGGGGGGGGGGGGGGGGGGGGGGGGGGGGGGGGGGGGGGGGGGGGGGGGGGGGGGGGGGGGGGGGGGGGGGGGGGGGGGGGGGGGGGGGGGGGGGGGGGGGGGGGGGGGGGGGGGGGGGGGGGGGGGGGGGGGGGGGGGGGGGGGGGGGGGGGGGGGGGGGGGGGGGGGGGGGGGGGGGGGGGGGGGGGGGGGGGGGGGGGGGGGGGGGGGGGGGGGGGGGGGGGGGGGGGGGGGGGGGGGGGGGGGGGGGGGGGGGGGGGGGGGGGGGGGGGGGGGGGGGGGGGGGGGGGGGGGGGGGGGGGGGGGGGGGGGGGGGGGGGGGGGGGGGGGGGGGGGGGGGGGGGGGGGGGGGGGGGGGGGGGGGGGGGGGGGGGGGGGGGGGGGGGGGGGGGGGGGGGGGGGGGGGGGGGGGGGGGGGGGGGGGGGGGGGGGGGGGGGGGGGGGGGGGGGGGGGGGGGGGGGGGGGGGGGGGGGGGGGGGGGGGGGGGGGGGGGGGGGGGGGGGGGGGGGGGGGGGGGGGGGGGGGGGGGGGGGGGGGGGGGGGGGGGGGGGGGGGGGGGGGGGGGGGGGGGGGGGGGGGGGGGGGGGGGGGGGGGGGGGGGGGGGGGGGGGGGGGGGGGGGGGGGGGGGGGGGGGGGGGGGGGGGGGGGGGGGGGGGGGGGGGGGGGGGGGGGGGGGGGGGGGGGGGGGGGGGGGGGGGGGGGGGGGGGGGGGGGGGGGGGGGGGGGGGGGGGGGGGGGGGGGGGGGGGGGGGGGGGGGGGGGGGGGGGGGGGGGGGGGGGGGGGGGGGGGGGGGGGGGGGGGGGGGGGGGGGGGGGGGGGGGGGGGGGGGGGGGGGGGGGGGGGGGGGGGGGGGGGGGGGGGGGGGGGGGGGGGGGGGGGGGGGGGGGGGGGGGGGGGGGGGGGGGGGGGGGGGGGGGGGGGGGGGGGGGGGGGGGGGGGGGGGGGGGGGGGGGGGGGGGGGGGGGGGGGGGGGGGGGGGGGGGGGGGGGGGGGGGGGGGGGGGGGGGGGGGGGGGGGGGGGGGGGGGGGGGGGGGGGGGGGGGGGGGGGGGGGGGGGGGGGGGGGGGGGGGGGGGGGGGGGGGGGGGGGGGGGGGGGGGGGGGGGGGGGGGGGGGGGGGGGGGGGGGGGGGGGGGGGGGGGGGGGGGGGGGGGGGGGGGGGGGGGGGGGGGGGGGGGGGGGGGGGGGGGGGGGGGGGGGGGGGGGGGGGGGGGGGGGGGGGGGGGGGGGGGGGGGGGGGGGGGGGGGGGGGGGGGGGGGGGGGGGGGGGGGGGGGGGGGGGGGGGGGGGGGGGGGGGGGGGGGGGGGGGGGGGGGGGGGGGGGGGGGGGGGGGGGGGGGGGGGGGGGGGGGGGGGGGGGGGGGGGGGGGGGGGGGGGGGGGGGGGGGGGGGGGGGGGGGGGGGGGGGGGGGGGGGGGGGGGGGGGGGGGGGGGGGGGGGGGGGGGGGGGGGGGGGGGGGGGGGGGGGGGGGGGGGGGGGGGGGGGGGGGGGGGGGGGGGGGGGGGGGGGGGGGGGGGGGGGGGGGGGGGGGGGGGGGGGGGGGGGGGGGGGGGGGGGGGGGGGGGGGGGGGGGGGGGGGGGGGGGGGGGGGGGGGGGGGGGGGGGGGGGGGGGGGGGGGGGGGGGGGGGGGGGGGGGGGGGGGGGGGGGGGGGGGGGGGGGGGGGGGGGGGGGGGGGGGGGGGGGGGGGGGGGGGGGGGGGGGGGGGGGGGGGGGGGGGGGGGGGGGGGGGGGGGGGGGGGGGGGGGGGGGGAATGTAATGTCAATGGGAAATACGTACTCCCCCAAGCTTAGACTTTCACCTAGCTTGGTAATCACCATCCGTAGTAGCCATCCGGTCCCATGTGAAAGTGCTGAGGTAGTGGCACCTGAGCGTCCCACTCCTGGGGCTCCTCCTCTATCGCTGCCTGTGTGTTCTGGTAGGCAACGATGTCCTCTGGTAGTATGATGTATCCATTCCTAGGATGAGAGTCAAACAAAGCAGGTGCAGGAAACGGAACAATATCGTGAGTTCCCTCGCTAAAAACCAAGTTATAACGAATGTGGTGCGGAGGCACAAGAGCATAAATAAAGTGGTGCCCCTCCATCGCCTGGTGATCTAAATAAACTCTGGCCATCAAGTAATAATGGCGGCGTATTTGAACATCAAAACGTCTCGCTAAGAGAGTAGCATAAATACCACAATGAATTTTGCCCTTCATCCTGTTGGTGTGCAGGCGGTGTGCAATGATAGTGCCTATGCTGTAAGTGTTATCATTATGAAGTGCACAGTGTAGAATGGCAAGGTCGGGGGCACATAGTGAGCCACCTTTCTCTCTAGCACTCAAGCATTTCCCTATGAATAAAGCAAAGTAGTGCAGAGTAGGGAACTTCAAGCTAGTGGCGCGGGCGTGCGACACGCCCGTGCCCTCACCCACTATTAAAGTTTGTAGGAAGCCCTCAAACTCCTCCGGTCGAGGCTCTCTAATTTCCTCATCAGAGGGAATCATGCATATCTCACAAAATTCAGTATGCGGTATCTGATGATGCTCAACATATAAATCAAAGCGCACCTCGAGGGCTCGAGCCTGTCGGTGCAACAAACCCCGGGTATGTTGCCCAACTGTGCACATGCACAAGATCAAGATTGAAGGACCAGCTCAAGACAAGGGTTGAAGAACCAACATGCAGCCCGGAGAGGCCAAGATCAACCCAAGAGAGCAAGATATCGGCAAGAGAAGGGCCTCCCTTGCTGGGCAGGCGAGCCCTGCAAGGGGCGAGGCCACCACCCGAAGCAAGCAACCAAGACTCCCCGGCAGAGCCTGCCGGGGCTCACAGGGACTGAACCACCCTGCCGACCACTCAAGCATGACCCACGTCGTCAATCAGTGCGGTGTCAAGCCGCAAGATGATTAAGTGGCAGCCATTCGCCACATGGCAGCCATCTCCTACAGAAGAAACTCACAGATGACACCCGTCCTACGACGTGTCAAGAGAACAGATGCGGAGCTGGCGAGATAGCCCGGCGGCCTTGCGGGGTAGCCAGAGATGTGACACTAAGCGGTGCATTTAATGCACCCTATCAGCCCGCAGAGTTAGGTATGATAGCACTGTTCGCTATCATATTAGTGGATAATGACCACTTTGCCACTGTGGTGACCCCTTAATCTATAAAAGGATGCCCATGGCACTTGTAGGAGGGGTTAGAGGGTTAGAAACTTGACAAGCCCAAGCCACTACAGGCGCGGAGTCGCTGTTGTCCCAAGGCAACCGTTGCCGGGCAAGTGTACTACGCACCACCACATCCATTCCATCATCAATCCACCAAAGCAGGAGTAGGGTCTTACGCCTCGCGGCGGCCTGAATCTAGGTAAATTGCTCGTGTGCTTTATGCTGTGCTGCCGTGCACTGATCTGCTCTTTGTGCAACGCGACGTCCCCCTGCCGAACCAGCAAGGGGCCACCCGGTCCCATAGGTGGCCGCGGATATCCTGCGACATCTTTGGCGTGCCAGGTAGAGGGCACGCTTGCGCGAACCTAAAAGCGTGCGCAGCGCGTCATCTTCAACGTCATCTTCGATGACGCCATCGACCATGGAGCCCAAGAAGAAGAAGTCTGGCCCTTCAGCCCAGCCATCCACCTCGAAGGCTCCGCCGCCCGCACCCTCTAACGCTGCGGGGGATGCAGAGACGAGCGAGGAAGTGAGCCCCGCTGGGGGCGTGGTTAGAGTGGGTGGCGCCATCACCACTCCCCCCGCGGCTGACATGGGGGCTGGAGACGTCGGAGGAGAACAACGTCAGCAGCGTCTCGACGGCCACGCTCCACAGGGCGCGGATGAGAGGGTCACTCCGCTTGCACCCCCTCCTCCTGGCGGCAGGCGCAGCCCCAGCAACGACACTCGGTCCGGGGTGAGCCATCACCCTCTGGCCACCCCTGCTGCGGGAGCAGTCACTGTGCATGTGCCTCTTCCCGGATGAGCTGACCCGACCACTACGCCCGACGGTGCCGCGAGCCCTCGAGCACCATTGCCGCGCGATCCCGCTGCCCAGGTGGTCACCTCGCAGCAGCGTGGGCGCGCCACCGCCACCATTACCATCGCAGGCACCGTCAGGAGCCAGGAGACGGTGCGGTCAGCGTCATCAACCGCTATGCCAAGCACAGCCACAGAGGCTATGGCGCGAGCACAGCTACTACTGAAGTTTCCACCGGCCGCTGAGCAGATGGACGAGTGGCGTGCCACCATCCAAAGCCGGCTCGGTTTCGCCGAAGCTGGGGGCTCGCGACGAGCTGGCCTGCCACGACCTCCCCAAGCGACAGCAACCGCCCACACTGCTGGACGAACGGAGGGGGCTGTTCACACAGTGCAGTCCCCACCACGGCAGCCAACGCGGGCGCAGCAGAGTCAAGACCCCGACAACATTTCGATGGCCTCTTCTGGCCCTCGAGCACGTCCAGGCCAACGTCAAACCCTGGAGGATAGGCAGCGGGGAGATGCCTCCGTCGTCATGGATCAGCGCCACGACGACCTCCACCAAACTGATGGGTGCGGCAGCCTCAATGTCGACGAGCCTGCGCTTAGTGTTGGCGGGTGCCTACCTTTCAAGGTCGGCTGACCTGCCTTTACGTGAGAGCTGCGGCATGTTCGTTGGCCGTCCGTTCGCACTTTCAAGCCAGAGATACCTAAGAAATACGACGGGAGGCTAGACCCGGCAGAGTTCCGGAGCATCTACACCATCGCTGTTCAGGGTGCCGGGGGAAGAGATGAGAAGGTGTTCGCCAACTACTTCCCTTTGGCCCTCAAGTCCAATGTGAGGTCTTGGTTGATGCATCTGCCGGAGAACTCCATTTCTTCATGGGCAGATCTGTGCCACGAGTTCATCGGTGCCTTCACCGGTGGTCACCAAGAGCCCGACAGGCCCAGCGACCTGCAGCTTCTCCAGCAGATGGAAGGAGAAACCCCCCGTAAGTATTTACAGAGATTAAGTAAAGTTCATAGAAATATTCCAAATATCCATCTGGCAGCTGTTATACTAGCCTTCCAGTCCAATGTGCGCAACCGTTGCATTCGTTCTTAGATGAATGTGCGGTTGCCCAAGACTGTGAAGGAGTTATACACATTGGTGGATAAGTGTGCTCGGATGGAGGAAGGAAGGAAGTTGCCCAGAGAGGAGGATTGCATTAATGTTGATTCAGAGGATGAAGATGAATCAACTAGTCAGAGAAAGGGCAAGAAGTGCAATAAGAAGGGAAGAGATAAGGAAGTGATGGCTGTAGAAGGTTTGGGCTCACCTAGTACCGGCAAGAAGGCCAAGGCCTAGGCCCCCGGCAAGGAAGCCGCCACATGCACTGCCTGCTGGGAAGCTGCTGCCGCGAAAAAAGTTAGGAAAGGTGATGGGCCGTACTGCAAGATCCATCGGACCAAAGGCCACGACCTTCAAGAGTGCTACCAAGTTAGAGCAACTCGTCAAGAGACAGAGAGCAGAGTATGATAAGCGTGATAAGGAGAAATATCAGAATGCTGCTGGCGGTAAGGTTGAGGCAGTGAAGCAAATCGCCTCGGCAAAACCCTTTCGGAATCAAGGAAAACCCGCCAGGGGCCAAGAGAAGGAAATCTGTGATGATGTGAGTGATGAAGGGAATGAAGAGGAAACCAGTGAGTAGGAATTTCAAAAGGCCACTGACGCCCTATGCATTGATGGGGGTGCATCTTTGCACACCTCTCATCACCAACTCAAGCGATGGGCACGGGAGGTCAATGCTATGGAACCAGCGCCAGAGGCCCGGAAGCCGCTCAAGTGGTCCCGCACGCCCATCATCTTTGACGAGGAGGATCACCCTGGCCGCACTACTGCAGTAGGGTGTTTTCCATTGTTGGTCTCTCCAACAATTCGCAACCTCAAGGTCACAAAGATGTTAGTGGATGGCGGGGCCGGGTTGAATCTGATTTCCCCGGCAGTCATCAGCAAGCTTCAGATAGGAGAAGAAGAGCTAGAGGTTACCTGCACGTTTCAAGGAGTCAATCCCGGCAGGAGCCGTCCCAAGGGAAAGATTGCGCTGCCGGTGATGTTTGGGGGAGAACTGAACTATCGGACTGAGAAGATTGCGTTTGATGTGGTTGATCTCCCCCTGCTGTACAATGGGATTCTGGGACGCCCGGCCCTGGCCAAGTTCATGGCAGCATCCCACTATGCTTATAACACTCTGAAGATGCCTCGGCCGCTAGGAGTCATCACTACCCCATCAGATGTGAAGGATGCAATTATCTACGTGGACAAGATGTATCGGGATGCCGTCATGGCAGAGGCTGCGGCAGCAGCAGCTCCCGCCAAGGAAAGTAAAGGAAAGAAGAGAGATTGTAGGACCTCCGGCAAGGAGTCCGGGAAGCGTGCCCCTCTGAGTGCACGTCACCCGTTGACGACGTGCCGGAGTGTTCCAACAGCAAGAGATCCAAGGTTGCTGCACCCCAAGTGAAGAAGGTCCTGGCAGGGCTGGCTGGCGTTGATGGTACTTTTAGTATCAGCGCCACCCTCAATGACAAATAGGAAAGCGCGCTCGTTGCCTTCCTACGGGCGAATATTGATGTGTTTGCATGGCAACCATATGATATCCCCGGTGTTCCCAGGGAGGTAATCGAGCACCACCTTGCTGTCTGCCCACATGCCCAACCCGTCAAGCAGAAAGTTCGGAAGCAGGCCTTGGAGTGGCAGCAGTTCATTGCCGAAGAAATCAAGAAGCTGGAAGCAGCTGGTTTAGTCATAGGAGTGTTACACCCTACATGGTTGGCAAACCCAGTGGTAGTCCGGAAGGCAAATGGGAAATGGAGGCTTTGCATTGATTTCACAGATCTCAACAAGGCTTGCCCAAAGGACCCATTTCCCTTGCCGCGCATCGACCAGATCGTGGATTCCACTTCAGGATGTGATCTGCTCTCCTTTTTGGATGCATACTCCGGATATCACCAGATCTTCATGTTCAAAGAAGATGAGGAGAAGACATCATTCATCACTCCATGTGGTACGTACTGCTTTGTCTGCATGCCTTTCGGATTAAAGAGTGCCGGGTCCACTTTTGCAAGAGCAGTCCAGATTGGTTTTGAGCCACAGTTACACAAAACATAGAAGCTTATATGGATGTCATTGTGGTCAAAACCAAGGATAAGGCCACCCTTATCCAGGATTTGGAGGAGACATTTGCTAATTTGCGCAAGGTCAACACGAAGCTTAAACCGGAGAAGTGTGTATTTGGTGTTCCCTCCGGCAAGCTACTTGGTTTCTTCGTGTCTCATCGGGGGATTGAAGCCAACCCCAACAAGATCAAGGCCATTGAGCAGAACCAAGCGCCCAGGATAATTAAGGATGTGAGGCGCTTGACGGGACGCATTGCCGTGCTAAGCAGAGTCATTTCCAAGTCTGCCGAGCATGCCCTGCCGTTCTTCAAAATTTTTAAGAAGGCAGGGCCTATGAAGTGGACCCCGGAAGCAGATGCAACTTTGCAGGAGTTGAAAGCCTACCTATCGTCTGAACCAACCTTGGTTGCACCAAAACCTCAAGAGTCGTTACTGCTTTACTTGGCAGCAACCAACCAAGTGACCAGTGCAGCCCTGGTAGCATAGCGAGAAGTGGATGAAGCATAGAGCGGCTAGACCGCGGCAGAGTCAGAAGAGGATCAGAACAGCAGTGAGCATGGCAAAGAGTGCAACCCCAAGGACGCGGCAAGGAAGAAAGTGGTGCAGCGCCTAGTGTACTTCATCAGCTCCTTGTTGCAAGGGGCTAGATCAAGGAACACTGGCATGCAAAAGTTGATCTTTGGCCTCAAGGAAACTGCACAACTACTTCCAAGCCCATGAGATCACGGTTGTTACTCATTTTCCGCTACAAAGGATACTCCGAAACCCTGAGGCTATTGGCAGAATAGTGGAGTGGGCGTTGGAGTTATCTAGCTTTGGTTTGAAGTTTGAGAGCACTTCAACTATTCAGAGTAGGGCACTGGCAGAGTTTATTGCAGAATGGACGCCAACCCCTGATGAGGAAATGACAGAAACAGCTCTCCCCGGCAAGGAATCACCCCAAGAATGGATTATGTATTTTGATGGTGCTTTTTCCCTAAAAGGTGCAGGGGCTGGCGTGTTCTTGTTGCTCCCTTCGGGGAGCACTTAAAGTACGTCATCCAAATTCACTTTGCCCGGAAGAAGCCACCAACAATACAACTGAGTATGAAGGGCTCCTTGCTGGGCTCAGAATTGCAGTAGAATTGGGAATCAAGAAGTTGATCATTCGAGGAGATTCACAGCTTGTGGTGAGACAAGTCAACAAGGATTATCAAAGCCCATTGATGGAAGAATACGTTGAGGAAGTGAGGAGATTAGAGGAGCACTTTGATGGGTTGCAAACAGAGCACGTACCCCGTGCGGAAAACAACATAGCTGATCACCTGTCAAAGTGTGCTGCGCAGAAGCTTCCTGTGGAACCAGGAACTTTTGTTCTCCATCTCTCTCAACCCTCTGTAGCACCAGCCACAATGGCCCAGAAAAGGAGAAAGTTGGACTATGGTAAGCCTCTCCCGGCAGAGTCATCCTCTCCCGGCAGAAACCCTGCCGGAAATAACACCTCATAGCCTGCCGGACAACCCCCTCCAGCGGGGCCTATGGACCCTGCGAACGAGGCTGGTGCTCCCATAGCCGAGGAGGTGCCGCTAGTCCTCGTTGCCGAGCCCCAGGCTCCAACTTGGGCAAGGCACATTGTCTGCTTCCTCCAAACCGGAGAACTTCTCGACGACCAAGATGAAGCTGAGAAAGTAGCCCGGAGGGCCAGTATGTATCAGTTTGTCGATGACACTCTGTACAGAAGAAGGCCCAACGGTGTGGAATTAAAGTGTGTCTGTCGGGAAGATGGAAAGGAACTGCTGGCTGAGATTCACAGAGGAATGTGCGGCTCACACATTGGATCAAGGGCGTTGGTTGGGAAAGCTTTCCGCCAAGGAATCTATTGGATCACAGCCCTCCAAGATGCAGTTGAGCTCGTCACGACATGTGAAGCCTGTCAGTTCCATTCCAAGAGAATACACCTGCCTGCCCAAGCCCTTCAGACAATCCCTTTATCATGGCCATTTTCGGTATGGGGGCTCGATATCCTCGGCCCCTTTCCCCAAGCAATCGGTGGCTTTGAATTCTTGTTCATTGCCATCGACAAGTTTACAAAGTGGCCGGAAGTGACTGCCGTGAGGAAGGTGACTGCTCTGTCAGCTATCAAGTTCTTAAAAGAATTGGTGTGTCATTTCGGAGTTCCGGCAAGGATCATCACTGACAACGGCACCCAGTTCACGAACCACGCCTTCATGCAATATGTTCATGCCCTCGAATGCAAGATCTCATTCGCCTCTGTGGCACACCCCCGGAGCAATGGACAAGCTGAGAGGGCGAACGCTGAAGTGCTTCGTGGACTCAAGACAAGGACTTTCGATATGCTGCAGAAGGATGGTAGTTGGTGGATTGAGGAGCTGCCGGTAGTTCTCTGGTCCCTCAGAACGACACCTAACCAAGCTATCGGGCAGACTCCCTTCTCCCTGGTCTATAGGGCAGAAGTAGTTATCCCCACGGAACTCATTTACGGGTCCCCTCGAGTGCTTGCCTACGATGAAGTAGCGCAGGATCAGCACCGGTGTGACGACACTGTGCTACTCGAGGAGACCGTCTTCGGGCTGCTACGTGTGCTGCATGCTACCAGCAAGCCTTGCGTCGCTATCATAGCTGTAGGGTTCACGCCCGGTGTTTTGAGGAAGGTGACCTTGTCCTTAGGCGCGTTCAGTCTGCCAAGGGTACACACAAGTTATCACTGAAGTGGGAAGGCCCTTACCGGGTAGTACGAGTCACCAGACCTGGCGCAGTCCGTCTGGAGACCGGACATGGCACTCAGTTGCAAAATTCATGGAATATTGAGCATCTCTGAAAGTTCTACCTGTAAGGCGCAGAGGCTGCCCGGCCCTGCCCGGCAGCCTCCCATTGTACATGGCCTTGCTGAAGTTGCATGTAACCCCCTGTACAAGACGGGGCGATGACCCATTGCAAGAGAAAATAAAGAAGCGCTGTAGGGGGGCCCAACTAAGATTGCATGCATGCACGAGCACATTCAGATCACTGCATAAGCATTTCATGAGAATTTGCATATGCATATAGATAGGATTGCATCCTGCATTCATTCTCATCTACATGGAGTTGCAGGTTCTTGCCGTGGACTTGACTTCGACAAGGGACGAGAAGATTGCACGGATGCTTAAAACCGAGGGAAAGGAGAATAAAAGGAACGATTGGGGGAGGGCAGCGATGAAGGGACCGGTGGAGCAGTCATCCGCCAAGGTCCGTGGGTGATGTGCGCCCAGGAGCTGCGCAAGGTGACGAGCAAGGCCCGTCACCCCTCCCCGAACGGAAAGAGGAGAGGAGGAAAAGGGGGAAGGAGCAGAGACGGTAGCGGCATCACCCACAACGGGTATACGCCGCTACCATCGCTCCAGCCAACCGGAAGGCGCGCCTCTCATCGACAATGGCCCCACGGCCTCCAGGAGGTGCAATGCTGGGATTACCAATGATCTCCAGCCCTGCCTCCCGGACGATCCTCAAGGAGACCCAGAAATTCACCATGCCAAGGACCAGACTCACTCCCCAAGCGTCAGCACCAGCGTGGGACAACAATTGCCCCAAGCAGAAGCCCGGGGACTGGCCCCGGGCTCTTCTCTTCAACATCACCAGTAGAAGCAGAGATCGAGAGGAGAAGAAGAAGAATGCGAGGATGAGTGACTCCGCCTTCCTCCACCCCTCCTTTATAGGCCAGACGGGGAAGAGCAGCTGCTCCATCAACGGGCGCCCACCGCCCTCCTCCGCCAATTCAAGATGGACGGACCCACTTCAAGATGCTCTCCCGCGCCACGCGCCTCCGTTACCTACCCCGCACGATGCATGCAGCATACGTGGCTAAAGATAAGAGCGCGCCGTGGGAAGAGTAATTTGGCGGTTTCTACCCCATGCGTTAAAGTCATTCACGAACCATCACTGCCACGGCCCCACCACTATTGGCTTTACACCATGCGTGGGGAAATCGGAAACCGCCCCAAAATCAAGACTAATGAAGCAGCAACGGTAAAACCTCAAAGGGCAACCCTTTCAGCAGTTCTGCCTATGCACTTATTATGCCCTACCCCAACGATGCTCAGCAGCACATTCGGGGCAGGCCCGGGGGCTTCTGTCTGTGCAACAAACTCCAGGTGTTTTTCCCAACTGTGCACAGGCACAAGATCAAGACTGAAGGGCCAGCTCAAGACTGGGATTGAAGAACCAAGAGACTTGAAGAACCAACATGCAGCCCGGAGAGGCCAAGATCAACCCAAGAGAGCAAGATATCAGCAAGAGAAGGGACTCCCTTGCTGGGCAGGCGAGCCCGGCAATGGGCGAGGCCACCACCCGAAGCAAGCAACCAAGACTCCCCGGTAGAGCCTGCCGGGGCTCACGGGGGCTGAACCACCCCGCCGACCACTCAAGCATGGCCCACATCGTCAATCAGTGGGGTGCCAAGCCACAAGATGATTAAGTGGCAGCCATTTGCCACATTGCAGCCGTCTCCTATAGAAGAAACTCACAGATGACACCCGTCCTACGATGTGTCAAGAGAACATATCCGGAGCTGGCGAGATAGCCCGGCAGGCCTTGCCGGACAGCCAGAGATGTGACACTAAGCGGTGCATTTAATGCACCCTGTCAGCCCGCATAGTTAGGTATGATAGCACTATTTGCTATCATATCAGTGGATAATGACCACTTTGCCATTGTGGTGACCCCTTAATCTATAAAAGGAGGCCCATGGCACTCGTAGGAGGGGTTAGAGGGTTAGAAACTTGACAAGCCCAAGCCACTACAGGCGCGGTGTCGCTGCTATCCTGAGGCAACCCTTGCCGGGCAAGTGTACTACGCACCACCACATCCATTCCATCATCAATCCAACAAAGCAGGAGTAGGGTCTTACGCCTCGCGGCAGCCCGAACCTGGGTAAATTGCTCGTGTGCTTTCTGCCGTGCTGCTATGTGCTCATCTGCTCTTTCTGCAATGCGATGTCCCCCTGCCAAACCAGCAAGGGGCCACCCGGTCCCATAGGTGGCCGCGGATATCCCGCGACAGAGCCTATTCAATACATGAAAATTTTGCACAAAATAATTTGTGAGGATGTGGTGTTGGTCACACTCATCTGCGAGGAAGTCAGTGAGTCTAGCATTTGCAATGAATTGCGCGAACTCTTGGTATAATCCGGCTTCATTCATGAAGGCAATGTGCGGCCATTTGCATGGCCGGACCTCCATCCTACGCTGGGTGTTGATGTCATTGTCCGAGGATTCACCAAGGACTCCCTTGGCATTCCGCTTCGAGGAACTCCGGAAGATATTCATTTTCTCTACGAACAAATTTTTGAAATTTTTGGCCACAAAATGATGTCAACAAAACTTCACAAGATTGATAGCAACTACTCATATGGATGTCTAGAGGCCTATTATGCCCCCGATTCAATCGTACACTAATCATACACGCAAACATGTACGATTAAGATCAGGGACTCATGAGAAGATATCACAACACAACTCTAAACACAAATTAAGTCATACAAGCTTCATATTACAAGCCAGGGGCCTCGAGGGCTCGAATACATAAGCTCGATCATAAATGAGTCAGCGGAAGTAACAATATCCGAGTACAGACATAAAGTTAAACAAGGTGCCATAAGATGGCTAGCATTAATAGGGATACAGATCGACGAGGCGCATGCCTCCTGCCTGGGATCCTCCTAAACTACTCCTGGTCCTCAGCGGCCTGTACGTAGTAGTAGGCACGCTCGGTGTAGTAGGAGTCATCGCTGGTGGCATCTGGCTCCTGGGCTCCAGCATCTGGTTGCGACGTTCGAGAAGAAAGAAAAAGGGGGAAAAGAGGGAGCAAAGCAACCGTGAGTACTCATCCAAAATTCTTGCAAGCAAGGATCTACACTACATATGCATCGGTATCAATAAAATGGGTAGTATCTGTGGACTAAACTGCAGAATGCCTGAATAAGAGGGGGATGGCTAGTCCTATCAAAGACTATGCTTCTGACAGCCTCCATCTTGAAGCATATAGAAGAGAGTAGCCTGGTACAACATTAAGTAACATCATATAGCATAACCAACCTGAGATCCTTCCCTCGTCGCCCTGTGGGAAAGCGATCATCGGGTTATCTCTGGAACTTATCTCGGTTTGTTTTATTAAGTATCCGGTTCTAGTTATCATGAGACCGGAATACAACTCCAAGCATCCTGTTACCGTGGACACGACTATTCGAATAGATCAACTTCCCTGCAGGGGTGCACCACATTGCCCAACACGCTCGATCCCTCTGGCCGGGCACACTTTCCTGGGTCATACCCGGCCTCGGAAGATCAACACGTCGTAGCCCTACCTAGACTCAATAGAGAGGCCAGCATGCCGGTCTACATCCTAAGCGCGCAGGGGTCTTGGGCCCATCACCCTTTGCACTCCTGCATGTTGCGAACGCGGTCGGTGAGCAGACCTAGCCCCCTTAATAAAAGTGCATGCTTCCAGTCCAACCCGGCGTGCGCCACTCAGTCGCCGCGGTCTGAAGAGCTTCGGCTGATACTACGACGCCAAGTGCCCAGAACTATCCATGCGTAGTTGTTTAGTGCGTATAGGCCAAAAGCCCAACTCAGATCAAATATCCAAATCTCGTTAAGCGTATTATTATGAAATAACCGCGGACACGACCAGGGAGCAGGCCCACCTGTCTCCTAGGTGGTCACAACCTGCCCTGTCGCTCTGCCTCAAAGTAACACTCGGGGGCCGTCGGGAACCCAGGCCCACCACTACCTG
This sequence comes from Thinopyrum obtusiflorum, assembly GCA_036873465.1. Taxonomy (NCBI): domain Eukaryota; kingdom Viridiplantae; phylum Streptophyta; class Magnoliopsida; order Poales; family Poaceae; genus Thinopyrum; species Thinopyrum obtusiflorum. Next base: position 15,654 of record JAAAWM010010625.1, read on the forward strand.
GATGGAACAACCTGTCCCTTCAGCCCCCACATTCGAACAGTAACACAAGTAATGTAATAGTATATAGTATATACACGTGATCACCTCCCGAAGTGATCACGGCCCGATAGTATAGCATGACAGACGGACAAGTATGTAGGGCCACTGATGGACATCTAGCATTCTATACTAAGCATTTAGGATAGCAGGTAATGTATCAACAGTAGTAACAAGGACGGGCTATGCAGCAGAATAGGATCATCCAAAAAGCAGTAACAGCTACACTACTCTACTGCAAGCAGTAGAGAGAAGGAGTAGGCAGTATCGGGATGATCAAGGAGGTTTTGCTTGCCTGGAAGCTCTGCTAAGAATGAGGGGTCGTCAACACTGTAGTCGATCTGGGCAGCAGTGGCGTCAGTCTCAAAGTCTAGCGGAGATAAGAGGGGGAAGAAACAATGAATACAATGCAAACAGATGCATGACAATGCATGACATGACAATAACCCACTACTGCAGGATGCTGCTAGCACGACACTACATTCAGAGACCCTTTGACGAAACTGTGTGTGATGCATTAATCGCAAACGAGGATGTAAAAAACCTGTCCAAAAAGGTGCAAAACGTTTGCGATGGCGGAGCCATCAAACACGGTTTAGATTTTAGTTGCGTGTACGATGCAGGGCACATGGTTAATCCATTCGAACTATTTGCGATGAGGCAGAACAATAGAAACGGGCAGCCATATCAATGTGTGTGTGATATACGGCATACAGTTTGCTCTGATGAACTGTTTGCTATTAGGGAGTGCAACAGAAACAGTTAGCCAGATCAAGGTGTGTGTGATATATGGCATACGGTTCACTCGGACGAACTGTTTTTGATTAGGGAACACAACAGAAATGGTTCAACTTAACAAGATGTGTGTGATACGTGTCAAACAACTGACTCGGATGAACTGTTTGTGATGAGAAATTACAACACGGACGGTTAATACAGTTAGTCCGTGTGCGATTCTGTGTGTACAAAAAACTTTGAAAAATGCAAACTAGTTGCTTGCAGTGGCTAGGAGTATTGCACAAGATGCATCTGCGAGTACTCGCGTGCGCTGATTAGTAAGTTACACATACGTTTCCTTATGTTAACACTTGTGTGATAAATAACATGTGGCACCGGATACGATATTCGGGTTGTGTGTGTGCTCCACTTAGTCTTCCCATGCTCCAGCGAATGCTTCCCGCGCTCCGCATGGGAGATTTGTAAAATCCATGCCTCTTCCCTCATCGGTTTCCCGCCACCAGCTAATGGCTTGCTGCATATAACCCATGCGGCAATGCACCATCGTGACACTCTGTGCAGATCGAGTCATCACCCATCTACCATTAGTTATTCCAAGCATGCCAGGCAACAACCAAAGCTTCGACGTCGATGCCTACCTGCGTTACATCTTCGGCGAGGAGAACGAGCCGGAGCAGGTCGGGGAGCAAGAGCTTCATCGGCCGGTGCAGGCACCATGGCCCATCGGCAGTGATATCGGCGTGACAGTCCTTGGGCTCACAATCGACATATTGTAGAGGAGGTGTGATGAGCAGTTTGCCATCCACCATGCAAAAGATATAGAGCTGCTCGGCGGCATGATCGATGACCCACCCGAAGAGCCGCCGTCACCAGCGCTCATCGAGAGCCTGATGCCCCACAAGGAATGGGCAGAGGACCTCTGCGATTCAGTCAAGACACAGGCACCCTGCGTCTTCATCATTGCCCACAGCGGCTGTGTCAACCTCGATCCCGATGATGTGGTGGCCAGGCTCGAGCACACCCTTGGCTGAGTTGATGTCCCCGACAAAGTAGAACATCACCAACGTGATATCTTGAGGATGCAGGTGACGGACGAAATTTGCTACCAGGCCAGAGACATGGAAATGGAGCGGTTCCGCGGAAATATCATGCGCGCGATTGCACATTGTCAAGCTCTTCTAGAAGAGGCCCAACAGCCCCAAGAGCCTCCCAGTGCCAGTAGCTCTGTGGGCGGAGGCTGGTCCTGACACTTGGAGTGAACGGCCACAAGGGTGCTATGCTGATCATGGATTCCAAGAAGATCATTGTCGGAAGGCCGCCAACTAAGCCTTTTAGCCTATATTTTATTGTAATTGTATGCATATGTAGGTCGTGAGTGTGCTGGGCCTTGCCGCATGTGGCATTTTAAATTACCCTGAATATGTAAGACAATTATTAACTGTTGCCATTGTAAATTTGCCTCAACTACGAGCAGAGCGCGCGCAGGGACGCCAGAGCGGAGCACGTCGCGGCCTCGTAAATGGCAAGCAGAATGCGTGGACAGACGCAAGCAGAGCGTGCCACGGTCGCCTCAACGGTGAGAAACCACGTGGTCAACCTTCTGCCATCAAGAAATTTTGACCTTGTTTCTCGTCACATTGCAGATTACAACGCAATAACTAATTGCAAATCTGTTAACACCTATCAAACTAATATGTGTTCACACTTAGCACCGAGCTATAAAAACTACCCACTCAAAAATTACTTCACAGTTCCTCTCCTCATCACCCACAAAACTGGTCTTTCCTGTCAAGTCGTTCCGCCATGACTGGTAGGAGGAGTTTCGGGTGGACATATAACCAGGCAGCAAAGACCAAGGCTGCGGAAGCACTAGAGAGGTCCCGCCACGAAGCGGCAACCACAGAAGAGATGTCCCGGCATGCCATGGAGCCCTCGAAATGAGCTCTCACGGTCACGCGAGGGCTCTCACAAGCGCACTCGCCGCGTCGGCTATCGCGACGAGCTGGCGTTTGATGTTGCTTGAAGCTACATCGGTATTTCCCCAAAGAGGAAGGGATGATGCAGCACAGCGGCAGTAGGTATTTCCCTCAGATATGAAACCAAGGTTATCGAACCAGTAGGAGAACCAAGCAACACAACGTAAACATCCCCTGCACACAGATAACAAATCCTCGCAACCCGACGTGTTAACACTACAAAAAAAATACACTTCCGTGATGATACGTGTTTATCACAGTAGGTCACGTTTTCTGTCATGCATGTACATCCATGACGATTTTATGACAGAATCAAGATAGTCATACCTGTGCTATCGTAGAAGTGTTCCATGACATTACCAAAATTATCATCACGGAAGTGTCCACTTCCATGACGATAAATCGCGCGTCATGGAAGTGCTTTCGTCAAGGGCGACCGACACGTGGCATCCACCGTAACGGGTCGCCGTTAAGCTATCGGGTCCGGTTTTGGATCCGATAACCCGTTAACAGCCCCGAGCAATGGGGATTTTCCACGTGTAAAATTCTCATTCGCCGGATAATGCATGTGTCAGCTAATCGTTGGGATAGATGTCATTACTACAATGGACGGAAGATGCCTATGATATGTCGACATGTGGCATAGCCCAACAGTGGCCCATTTTGGGTAAAAAGGCTGGCCCAGCTAAAGGCCCACCTTGTTTTTTTAGACACTCGTGGGCTGGCCCGTTAACAACCTACCATGTTTTGGGTCAAATTGAGGCCCATACTAGATCAGGCCCGTTCACAGCCTGCCGTGTTTTGGGCCAAATTACGGCCCATATCGAATCAGGCCCGTCAACAAGCCACTGTTCTTTTGGGCCCATTCTGATAGAGGTTTGTATTTCAGCCTGTTAAATGCCCGTTTACCAGTTCGGCCCGATAATAGTTTCGGCCTGTTAGCGGCCCGTGGTGCATCTGGGACGTTGTCGACCCGGTTTAACTTTAGGCCATTTAACGGCCCATGCAGAAACTGGGCCTTTTCTTGTCCGAAGTAACTTTAGGCCTCTTAACGGCCCGTAGTCTTCGTGGATAAATTTCAGCCCAACTGGCATATCGGCCTGTTAATGGCCCGTGTAACAGTTGGGCCTAATTACAGCCAGCGTTGAATCCCGCCTGCTTACAGCCTATCTGATAATGGCCCGTGACACTTTTGGGCCTATGGCTCGCGTGGATACCAACCTGCTTAAAGCCCATAATTTTATTGGGCCAAACAGGCCCGAGATATATTTTGGCCTGTTAACTGCTCGTCCTATTTGGGCCAAACATGGGCCTTAGGCAGTTTCGGCCTGTATTGGCCCATGAATTTTTCGGCTCAACGCTAGCCCAATATAGGTTTTAGCCTGTTAAAAGCCCATGGTATTCTCTGGCCCAGCTGGCTAGAACTTTACTCGGCCTGTTAAAGGCGGGAAACTACTATATGTTTAGACCTGCTAATGGCCCAAGATGATTATAGGACCACATTTTGGCCCATATGAGTAACAGGCCTGTCTGAAGACCGACAACACTAAGATCCACTGAACCTTCCGGCCTAAATTACAGCAGACCGACCAAAGAATAAACCTAGACTATACAATAAATAAATTATAGCATATTACATCCACTGGGAATCAAAGTTCGCTACCGGTGATAATAAAGCGCAATGTGACCATGGATTACATACACTAGGCATCAAAGGTTGCCACCAGTGCATATAAACGCGCCGACAAAAGAATAAACAAAACTGAGAGCACTTCAAAAGGCACTAGGCCTGGCCAGGACGGGCCCCGCAAGCAGCCAAAAAAGTTGATGAGACCTCAGTTGTGTCAACGATAGATGCTCCATCCCTAGCTGTATGGCACCATAGTGCGCAAGGCAGTCCTCTGACATCTTCATTGCATCTTTGACTTCAAGTCGGAGCTGAGCTGAAGCAAGCCTTTCCGCTTTAAGTTGAGACTGAAGAAGTCAAACTGATTGAGGCAGCGACTGCACAGAGGTTGTCTCACACCTGCTGGTGAGTAGCTTCAACTCACTGTCTTCATCAAGACAGGACCTTGGGGTCATCTCGCTGCCCTCAATATGGTTTGGCACACTATCTTCGCTAAAGATCTGCCTGGCATAAGAGATACGACTATGAAAGAGAAACAAGGAGACACGTAACAGGTTTCAAAATTATATAAGCAAATAAATGGATATGTTCTGCATAAGGAACATGTTTTTACAACTACAAATTAAAACTGGTAGTTGTTGCAAACATCCAATTAGATGTAAACAGCAAAGTAAACAGTAGTGGAGGAAATAATGCCTATCCAAAGCTATACTAGAACAAAGTTTGAAGGCTTGAGAAGGATGAACTTACATTACATGTTAACACGGGCTGGACAAAGCCCTTCTCCATTTTGATGGAAGGATAATTCAATAAATTCCCCAAAGAAAATTATTTATAAGGGTTGCCATTATTCTACATTTTGCAAATAGTAAATATAGATCAAATAATATTGGAAGAAACAGAGGATAATGAAGCTCAGGTGCAGACTGATGATACATAATCAAATAGCAATTAATTAAGTACATGGTTACAAGGCAAAAGGTACTGACAAGAGGAATGCATGCATCAACGTGTGCAGTATCATTGGCTTTATTCAACATTTTGGTAAGAGTAAATGTAGATATGATAATTTGGAGAAAGTGGAGGGCAGGGCAGATAAGATGCAGAGTAATGCTGGACAATCAACTATCTCGTGATGCAAGTACAGTAATACCACCACCGTCCGTTATTACTTGTTGCTCAAATGGATGTATCTAGCACTATTAAGTTCTAAATACATCCATTTGATCAACAATTAATTTGATACAGAGGGAGTACATGACAACATGTACTTACATGAGCAATCCAAAACTTCATAACCATTGTGTTAATTCTACATTTATCTAAGAGTAAATATAGATCTTATAATTTCAAGCAAAGGGAGGATAAAGAAGCAAACATTTACAGTGATGCTACATAATCAAACAACAATGAGTGTAAGTATGCTGATAAAGGGCAAGAGGTACTGACAAGAGCAATGCAAAGCCCAGTATTGTTGTGAGATCCTATGATCCTTTGAGCAAGGAGATTCATCTGAAATTAGTTTTCATACAAGAGAGAAGGTAAGGCACATGCAGAAATTTAGGAGTTCAAATTTTGAATTGATATCATAGACAGTACCTGACGCTAGGCTCTCAGCAGTTCTAATAGGGGTTTGGCCAGTGGAGTAGGGGTAAAGTGTGGTACAGTTGGGCATGTGTTTTCTGTGGCTGCTGATCTATCTGATTTAACAGGTATCACTACCTTTTACAAATACCTAGTTTGTACTCCTTGAGGATCTGCACTCACCCTCTTCCTTTTGGACATGTATTACGAAAGAACAACATTTGACTGGAAAAACATAGTATGACGACACATGGAATAGGTACAGAAAATGGATAGGTATGGCATATACTCATATATGATGCTTAAACTAAGCAGATGGTGTAACAAAGTAGAAGTAATGCAAGAGGTTAGATGCAAAATATGTGCGACCAATACAACCTTGCCAAGTTAGAGCAAGCACCTTGATGGGTGAATAAGATAGGCCATCCTCCACCATGCCAAGTTTGTTAGCTAGTGGATTGTTCCACAATATTCCTCTCGTGCACCCATTCGCATATTCATTTTGATAATGTTCAATACCTGACATGCATGAAAACATAAAAACAAGTGAGATTATCTTTGTAATGCAGAAGTGATTCTAATCCAATACTGCCTCCCTGTAAACCCCTTTGTGCTATCTTTGCAATTCTTCTGAGAGATGCCATGCATGCTTTAATTTGGTGTGTGCATTAATATAATGTGGCCTACTACTCAAAATATGAGAGCTCCAGAAGTGATGATACTTCGTAGATGACAGCTTCAACATATAGTAAAGAAGAACAAGTCGACTTGACCTGACAGATTCAAAATATACTAAGGGAGAACAACTCGACCTGACCAGTCGACCACAAATGTCTCTGCTACTCTTCCCAACAAGGAACATACTTATTAAAGAAGAGAAGAGGATCATCTTAAAGAAGTGCAGAAGAGCAAGCAGATTGAAGATATTACAAGTCTTTCTATACAATGTCGGTTGCCCACCCATGATGAACCAGAGCGCACAGAGAAATACTATTCCTTCTGGTCTCTCCATATGTGGCTCACATGCATTTCGAAACTAAAGTAGGAACATTTAGCTGACCAATTAAACATCTCTCAGTTTTACTAATATTAGCATAATATCATATTTGAATTTGTACAACTAAGCTTGTTTAGCTCGATGGGTGGAGCAGTGCTATTACGACACGAACCACGTAGGATGATCGTGGTCATCATAAAATGGGGAAACCATAAGCATGATGAGTATAGTGTTGACCGTGGCAGTGGGATGGCAGATCTGAAGCTGCCAACCACGCAAAAGGGTAGTTAGCAACCGATGTTTGCTTTGAAATAACAACTAAGATTTGGTATGGACAAGAAAGTACAGTCAACAAGTGACAAAGAAATGCAATTCTGCTGTCTCTCTATATGTCGTGACATGCATTTGGAAACTCAAGTGGGACCTTTAGCTAACCAATTAAATGTGTCTGTTAACTAATATCAGTATCATATCACAATCATATTTGAACAACTAAGCTTTGGAATTTTGAGTGTTGTGTTGTTTAGCTTGAAGGGTAGAGGAATGCTAGTACGACAGAAAGCATCTACGCAGATCATAGCAGAGTAGATAAAAGGGGAAAACCCTAAGCATCAAGAGTAAAATCAGGAAAGTGGAACTAGCTGGACCAGTGGGTGGCGCACATGCTTTTCTAAACGAATATAGGAACATTAGGTGACCAATTAAATGTTCTTTGTTTTAGTAATATGAGCATCATATCAGATTCGTATTTCAACACCTAAGCTTTGGAATTATGAGTGGCATGTTGTTTCACTTGATGGGTTGAGGTCTTGAGGAGCAGTGCTAGCATGACACGAAGCACCTACGATGATGGTAGTGAATATAAATGGGGGAAACCATAATCTTTACGATTATAGTGACCGTGCCATGGCGGATCTGAAGGTGCAAGCCGGACAAAGCTACTTCACAACCAATGTTTGCTTTCAACTAGCCACTATGATTTGGTACGGACAAGAAAAGTACAGTAAACAATTTATGATCTATTTTTCGGGTGAGATCAATAACTTAAGCACATATGGAAGAGTACCACCTCTCTTGCGACGCCGCGTAGGCCCCTGCTGATACGTTGAGGGTGCTGCGGGTGCGATGGCTGTCGGCGGCGGGGAAGAAGACTTTAGACGGCAGACAGCCGGGTCGGGGGATAAATCCTGTTGTCGTGGACAAGGCGGTCGTAGGAGCGGCAACTGCAAGGTGGACGACGGCGCCGATGAAGTGAGAGGACGCGATGAAAGGATCCTGGTCCAGCACCGTGGATGAGAGACGTCCATCTCTTGCAGTGGACGACGGGGTAGGGGTAGCGGCTCCGGCAAGGTGGAGGATGGGGTGGCGGACGGAGGAGGTTGGCCGCAGTGGGGAGGTTGTTGTGGCGCCGACGGTGTATGAATGGGGAAATGGAGGGGGAGGGGGGTCTCAAACTTTGGGACGCACTTGTCTGAAATGTGGGAAAGTTACGGACTTATCCCCTGTTTAAAATTCCGGACATCACGTCGGTTGGGGATAGGACGGTAATCTCGCATCTCTCAAATATTAGCCGGTAGCGATTTCGGGTGAGGAGAGGGTGTTTTGCCGCCCACGGTTGGCGTCCACAGTGTATGAACGGGGTTGACAGCTAGGGCGGTTGTGTCACGTCTGAGGGAAGTTACACATCTGCCCCTATTTAAAATATTTGCCTACATCGATTTTGGACGAGGAGAGTTTGTTTTGCCGCCCACCGTGTATGAATGGGGAAATGGAGGGAGAGACACATGTCTTTCGGACGAGCTTGAATCAAATGTGTTTTGCCGCCCACGTTTGGCGCCCACCATGTCTGAATGGGCTCAGAGGTGGTCATGTCACATCTAATTGAAGTTACTAGTCTACCCCTATCGACATCAGTGTAAATCCGGTCGATAAGGATGTCAAGTGTCAGGGGTAGACAGTAATTTCCATCTCACAAACACTTGCTTTGGGCAGCCCACAAATGATAGTGGGTGTTTAGCCGCTTCGTTCAAAACTTGGGAGAATTAGCATTCACGTTTGCCCTGGGCCCTGGCAACTAAATTCAAATCCAATTTGTATTCGATTATGAATATCCACAGATAATTCTATGTTTTGTTATTTATTTATTCAAAACCACAACAAAGATTTATTCCACCTTTATATATGATTATGATTTAGAAATGCCGTGATCTTAGAATTCAGTAGGTTGGATACACTTTGAGTGAAACAGTTATTTCATCCAATACAATATGCTCACACGAAAAACAATTCACCTTATGTTAATCATACAAGTACTGAGGATTACCTCACCTAAAAAATTCGGATCATTACAACACATGGACAACATAGGGGGTCTTACAACATAATCCATTTAGAGACATGACACAACATGCAAGTACAAATAATCTAATGACAATTTCAACTGGTATCTAAAGAAGAACTGGGATTACCCTGGGCTTCAGATAGCAGAAACAGTAGGACCTCCTCTGTCTTCAAATGCAACATTCTTACTTCCTCCAATTCTTGGCTTGCTTGCATAATGCGTGCAGCTAATTGCATAATTTTCAGCCTCAAGATCAAGATTACCTCATTCATGGCAGCCACACCCTCTCTTTCTGCCTCTAGTAGAGCCTCAAGAACTAAAATATCTGTGCTTAGACTGATGGCGCACTGCTTCCACAAATAGATTCTGGGGTTGTACATTGTGTCCTAGTGTGAACGGCATCCTGAAAGGTTTTCGCTGGACATAAGTAAGAGATAGTTATCACATGATCCAGGCAGTAAGCTTACATGGTAAATGACATACGAATTATTGCCGAGCATGGCAAGCTATATTTGAATGGTTCGAAGCAACCTCAGCCGAAAAGAAATTAAAATGGTAAGATGAAACTAGGGATGTAAGTGGCAAAGAAACGACATCCGCCAGTCCCATCTAGTTTGTTTGTGCTAGCTCCCTAGTTCATTTTCCTCAAAAAACAAAAACTCTTTTGAACTATCATACCACTAGTGGACTTTAATCGGGATTAAACGGGACCTAGTTGACATCCCTAGTTGAAAGGGAGTGTACCACTGCTATATTTAAGTTGCCAAGGCATCTAAACAGTTGAAATAATCTGAGAAAGCACTTAACAATGTGGCCTCATATAAACTACGAAGACAGTCTTGTGATGAAGTTCAGAGGTAAAGTTAAGGACTCAAATGAACTAGGCATGCATTTCTTTATGATAGTACAACAGGCACTGTTGACATATTGGCCAACTCAGGTATAGCCTGACAAGTAACAAACAAGCATTCGAATCAATCAATACAGCAAAGCAGACAACTGAACTATTTGTAATTTTGTGGGATTACAGGTTGAGGACACAAGCCAAGAAAGAAGCCCACACGCATTACATTTCACATGTACTAAAACACACTGGCTTACCATATGTTGCTGTGAAGCCTCACTGCTGTTGCAATGTTCTTTGAAGATATTGTCAACATCCCGTGGTTGCAAATCTAGTTGTTGTAGTTTATTCTGCACCCTCTATTTAGGTAAAATTAATTTTAGTCGCATGCACTGGTTTGAATTGATCATCAATGGTTCATCTAAACTAATGAAAGAAGGGTGTGTGCTTACATGACAATATATCTGCTTCACTCTATTTTTATGCTTGTTCGAGGTGCCAGCCCCAAAAGAACAAATATTTTGCTTGATGGGGTTGGCAGCTCCATAATTAATACAAGCATCAAATTAGTCATGCAACTTGGGAAGATCAAGAAAACACAAAAAAGTAATGAACAGAGGCTCGGATTAGTGATGTAATAGCTAGCATCAGAAAATGTAGTGTAAAACGAACAAAAAGCAGCGGAACCACATGCTAGTTTGCTGATGTGTAATTAAGCATAGAGAACATGAAGCAGTCTGATGGAACCAACAGGTGGCATCAGAACAACACCATTATCATAAATATAGCATGCAAGAAGTAAAATAGTAGGCAGTGATATCTAGGAAGTACAGTAATACTTAGGACAAAACTAAAGCATATTAACTATATGTGCACTGGTATGTAATTTAGCACATGTAACATGTTCACTGCCAGAAGTATGGCCCTACAGGTGCAAGCAGAATAACGCGTCTCATGAAAAATTGAATGATGCCCTGAAGAAATTCAAAGGTGCGGTGCTTATGCTAAGAAAGTGAATGTAGGCGCCGACCGTTGGATAATAGTACTTGATTCTTGGCGGCATATGGGTATCGTTGTCATACTTGATAGCTAAGGATCGTCGATGGTGCTCGTGTTGCGGTTGAGTTTGGACCGGCTATCAACGTCGCTGAAGTGGCTCCGGTGCTTCGGTTGTGGCGCCTGTCGACATACAAGAAAGCTCGTCTGTGGTAAGTGAATAGTTGCATGATAAAGAAGAGAAAAACTGAAGGAGTACAAATCGAAATAACCTGATGAGGCTGCGGCGTCAGTAAAGCAGGGCCAGTGGAGTTGAATATGGCATCCGTGGAGCGGGTCCGGTGCAGTGGACGAAGGCTTCGGCTGGCGCGGTGTACAGTGCTTTCGGTGAGGCGGATCTGTTGTGGCGGACGAGGGCTTGTATGAAGGGCCAGCGATTGGGCGGACGAGGGAGTCAGTGAAGGGGCTACACTATGGTGGACGAGGGCGCAGGTTAAGTAGATCCGGTGCGGTGGACCATGATGGCGGTCAAGGAGATCTGGAGCGGTGGACAAGCCAGTCGCTGAAGCGACTCCGGTGAAGTGGTGAGTTGGCAGTTGGGGGTTCCAAGGTGCGGAAGGTAGATTCGGCAGGGTGTGAGGTCCACCGCTGCGGCGAAGGACTAGATTCGGTGGCTTGCCGTGGTTGGGGGGGTCGCGGAGGGGAAGGGGAGGGGCTCTGGGGAAGAATGTTGGGGGCAAAGAGGGGAAAACAATGGAGTTACCGAAGCAGCCCTTTTCCGTTCATGTGGCAGGGGTAAAACAGGAATATCGCAGGGCTAAACTTTTGGGCGCGAGATATTTCAATGTGAGAGGGAAGTTTGAAAGCTTTTTGCGCCTGAAATTATATGTGTTCTGCTCTTGTATGGCCGACTATGATATCATGGCCGAGAATTTATTTGTTTTGCATGCAAAAGAAGTGCAAGTTTTGAAAATCAATGTCTCCTACTCGAAACTTAGATTGTCCATTCAATTCAAATATGGATCATTGAGCTAGTACAAGAAAATACCATCATACGGTCCAATTCAAATGAAATTCCAAATGTGTTTATCCTAAATATGATGACAAAAGCAAAAATGTGTATGTGTATGAATAAAGTGGATGATTATAAAGTTCGAACATGCCCGTATGTGTATATATCTAGGTTTGATATATGAATTTGAAATCACGAAATCCCGGCTTAAAAAATATACCTCTATTTAAATGAATTACAAAAGCTAATGATGGAGTCGAATTCCAAAATTCCAATCTTAGGTTTGTAATTCTGGTACATCAAGGTATATCACGCATGTTCAAAAGTATCGTTATTTCATAGTCCAAACTATGAAACAAATTGATCAACCACGCGTGCACACACTATTGACCATATATATCTCAGTTACGCTAAAGTCCCTCAAATATAGGCACCTCACTATTTATCTGAAGCCAACCGCCCCCCCCCCCACCCCACACATACACACAAGTCGTTCTCTCCCCCAGACACGAACACACGAGCACATTAAGACCCCCCTCTCTTCTAAAGTCTGGATCCCAATATAGGTCTCTTATCACTTTGTCTCTCGGGCATGCACACATCTCTTCCCCCACTCTCTAGGTCTCCCGGCATGTCTCTTTCCCAAGCACACGCACTATGTAGAGCATATCTTTCCCATACACACAAAACGTCACCCCCAAACGTCTATCACCCAAGTTATGTGGTTCTCGCACACTCACCTCACACACCACCCCCACTGCAAACAAGCACACTTTGTCTCCTTGTGCACCACTCTCCTCTTTCTATCTCTCCCACACGCGGACCCGCCCCAGCTCCTACCCTGTATACATATATGCTGTGACTCTTTCCATAGCTCCCTAATATATCATCGTTCTCAATCTCGCATGTTTTTCTCTACACCATTTATTCTAGATCTCTCATGAAGTCCCTATCACACACATGATGACTCGCTTTCCTTGCGTCTCTGTACATAGGCCAATTTCGAACAACATCAACATTGTCTCCATATCTATACGCCACATATGGACACAAACGACCCCTCTCTTCCCCCCTCTCTTCCTCTCTCTCTCTCTCTCTCTCTCGCTCTCACACCCCTCTCCCACACACACTCGATGTCTCTTCCAAATAGTCTGCTCCCCGCCCGCACCCATGCTATCCCGCTACTACACATGCCTTTGTCTCTCTTTGACACACATGTCACACCATTCCCCCTTCCCTTATACTAGGTTTACATCATTAGTGGTCTCTCTACTCCACATACACATACTCCCTCTCACACACAAACGCGCGCACAAACACACACACACGCACAAACACCCATCTATGTGGATCCTTCTTTTAAGACACACACCCTTGCATATTATCTCCAGCTCTAGGTATGTATATATCCCCCCTCTCTAGCTCAGAGGCACACCAAAATTCTCCATCTCTCTAACTCACACATCTCTCCCCATGTCCACATGTGTATCTCTCACACTCACTCTCTGATTATGTCTATGTGTCTCCACGTTACACAACACAAAGCCCCATGTACATGTCTCTCTCTATCCTCCACACACATAGACACAAAGAATCTCTTATCATTGCCCAGTCTCTAGACATATCACACATGCATATTGTATCTCTCTCGCAAACATGCTCAACAAGGGTCTCCCCATGAATAACTTGCCGTCTATTCATCAACAGTCATGGCAGTATGGCGAACACGAGACATGAAAAAGAATAAATCTACACGTGCGTAGACCACCTAGTATGACTACTAGGACTAGAGCAAGCCAAAAGCGCGCCGACGTCACCCCCTCCTTATCGGCGACGGGAAAACCTTTGTTTTACACAGTCGAGAAGTCATTGTGCTAAGGCCCCACATGCTGAGCCGTTGAATAGAATGTAGATCCTTGTTTATGGAAACAAGTATCGATAATATGTTTGTATCTCCATACTTATATTTCTTCTCTTATAAAAAAACCGAGTTGGTGATGATGGTATGCGTGCCATCTTGCAATATAGACCGTCCGATCTATATCTGATGGGTGGAAATTAAACTAAAATATACCCGCACCTCTCTCCACATTTGCAGACAAGGACTTCCCTCGTCCATCCTTATCTCTAACAACCTCATTATTGAGCAATTAAAAAAGGAAGCCTCTGGAACAAAATGGCCTGGTGGCCGCTGCCGGCGTTGTCCATCCCCATGCCTCCGCTTAGTCCGACCACCAATCACCACCACGCCCCACACCTCGTCACCTTATCTCCTCTTTCTCGAGATATCATTAGTTTTTACACATGGAATTACTCCCGCATGGGTCCTGTGCTGGAATGTGCGTGGTTTAAATTCTGAGAAACGCCAGAGAGATGTTCGTGCTAAGATTGAGGAAAGTAATTGTTCCATAGTCTGTCTACAAGAAACAAAGTGTGAATCTTTTGATCTCAAGTTTATCCGTCAATTTTGCCCGAGGAGATTCGACAATTTTGTGTTTGCTCCCTCGCATGGGGCATCTGGAGGCATTTTAGTAGTATGGAACTCTGCCATTTTCTCAGGTTGCCTCATGGAAATTCAGCGCTTCGCCGTGGTCGTCTCATTTACTTCAGTTCATAATTCTGAAGTTTGGACTCTGGTTTCTGTGTATGGCCCATGTGATGGCCCTTTGCGAGACAATTTTGTGCACTGGTTATATCACCTTCAAATACCCGTTGATGATAATTGGTTGTTGCTGGGGGATTTTAATTTTATCAGGTCTTTGGAAAAATAGGAATTTACCAGGTGGCAATGTGAATGATATCTTTTTGTTTAATGAGATTATTGGGCATCTTGGTTTATTGGAATTACCACTAAAGGGTAGGGCTTATACTTGGTCGAATATGCAGCAACAACCTCTGCTTGGACAGTTGGATTGGTTTTTCACGACTAGTTCATGGATCACCTTATACCCTAACACGGTTGTTCATCCCCTTGCTCGCACTGGCTCTGATCATATTCCACGTCTGGTCTCGATTGACACCACCATCCCACGGGCTAAGTTTTTTCGTTTTGAAAACTACATGGTAGATCTGCCTGGTTTTATGGAGTGTGTCACGGCCTCATGGAATGCTCCTATAGCTTGCTCTGGTTCGGCGGCTGCTGTTATTTCTAAAAAGTTCAAGTGTCTTAGGAGTGACCTTAAGAAATGGCACATTAATCTTGCCTCCATCAAAAAATCATTCTTAACTGCTCTAAGGTGATCCTATGTTTGGATACTCTGGAAGAGTGCAGACCCCTCACTATTCTTGAGTTTAACTTCAGGAAAATTGTCAAGTTACACCATGAGGATTTGCTAAGATTGTAGTATATTTATTGGAAGCAATGTTGCACTATTCGCTACATCAAAGTTGGGGAGGAAAACTCTATATTTTTCCATGCCATGGCGTCTGAACGGCTCAGGAAAAATAGTATTGCCAGCCTGGTGTCTGATGATGGTGTTACTGTGCATGATCATGACCAAATGGCGGGAGTTCTTTGGCACTCTTTCAAATCTAGGATGGGCCAAACCAAGGGCATTCAAATGGGCTTTTCTTTGGCTAATCTGATCCAGCCCATTGATGGTCTGCACGATCTTTCAAGGCCTTTCTCATAAGAAGAAATTGATACGGTTCTGAAGGAAATGCCAATGGATAGGGCTCCTGGACCCGATGGGTTTAATGGTATTTTTGTTAAGAAATGCTGGCCCATTATTCAGAAGGAATTCTTGAACTTGATAGATCAATTTGCTACTGGTTCGCTTAGCCTTGAGGGGATTAATGGCTCTTTGATTACCCTTATACCTAAAATGCTTGCTCCTCAAGGCCCAGGGGATTTCAGACCAATCTCCTTGACTAACACATGTCTCAAGTTCTTAACCAAGTTACTTGCTAATAGGTTACAGTCTGTGATACTTAAGTGCATCCACAAGAATCTGTAAGGGTTTTTAAAGTCCAGGTCCATTCAGGACTGTCTAGCATGGGCCTTTGAGTACATTCACCAGTGCAAGCAATCTAGGAGACCTATTCTGATCTTGAAGTTAGATTTTGCTAAAGCCTTTGATACAATTGAGCACGAGGCAATCTTGCAAATATTACAACACAAGGGTTTTGATGTCAAGTGGTTAGCTTGGGTCAAGGAAATTCTATCTTCTGGCTCTTCTTCTGTTCTGTTGAATGGTGTGCCAGGAAAGCAATTTCAGTGGAAGTGTGGAGTTAGGCAAGGGAACCTTTATCTCCTTTGATTTTTATAATTGCAGATGACCTCTTGCAGTCAGTGGTTAACAGAATGCTGGCTGATGGAGTTCTCACCCTGCCAATACCTTCCCATGATCCACATTTCTCTATCATTCAATATGCTGATGATACCATCTTAATTGTACCTGCAGTGGATTCTCAACTTATTGCCATCAAGGAGTGTCGGATTACGGGTTCCGGCAAACCCTTAAGGTTCCAACACTGGGGTGCGCATAAAGATCTCTCTCTCTCTCTCTAGCTCGCTCTCGCAACGATCTCAAGGCCTAGCTCGCCGAACCCAAGGAACAAGAGACACGAGAGTTTGTACTGGTTCGGGCCACCATTGTGGTGTAATACCCTACTCCAGTGTGGTGTGGTGGATTGCCTCATAGGCTGAGGATGAACACATACAAGGGATGAATAGCCTCCTGAGGAGAGGTGTTCTAGAGCTCGATGAGCTGGTGAGGTGGCCTTGGTGGAATGGATCCGATCCAAGATGAGATGATCCCTGTCCCACGGTGGTGGCTAGTCCTATTTATAGAGGCCCGGGTCCTCTCCCCAAATGTTAGGCGGGAAGGGATCCCACAATGGCCAATTTTGAAGGGAGACAACTAGTACAAGCTATCTTGACAAAAGGTGGTCTTCGCCTACCAAAGGCTCTAGTGGTGACGCCGCTGTGGGCTCCGTGGTGACCTCCGTCCTGCCGTCCTGCTGGTCTTGGTCTTGTTGCACCGATATGGAAACCTTTGCCTGATGCCTCGGGACTCCTCGCCTACGCTTGCCCCTTTAGCACCAAAGAGGAAACTAGCACTCTGCGCCCGCTGGCGCCCGCCTGGCCTTGGTGGTCACGGCTCACGTCACGAGCACCTCGTGAGGTGCCCCTTGCCTTGATATCTCCGCTCCTCAGGAGCCAGTCTAGCGAGGCCGCCCCAGGGGAGGTCTTGGTGTCATCCGCCTCGCAAGGCTTGGCCCCTCGCGAGGGTCCTGAGTGATTGCTGATGAAGATCGGCCGTACCAGGCCGTTGGTGGAGCCACGCCCGAGCCGCATGCAGGCAAGTCTGGGTACCCCCGTTCCCAGGACGCCGACAGTAGCCCCCGGGCCCAAGGTGCGCGCGGACTTGGCTTCGAGGTGAAGCCAAAGGGCAAGTGCGGAGCGCCGCGGGTCCCAACAGCCAGCGGCCTTGATGGATGCGTGGCGATTGACGGGACGTGGGCGTTGATGACCCACAAGTATAGGGGATCTATCGTAGTCCTTTTGATAAGTAAGAGTGTCGAACCCAACGAGGAGCAGAAGGAAATGATAAGCGGTTTTCAGCAAGGTATTCGCTGCAAGCACTGAAATTGTCGGTAACAGATAGTTTTTTGATAAGGTAATTGGTAACGAGTAACAAGTAACAAGTGTAAATAAAGTGCAGCAAGATGGCCCAATCCTTTTTGTAGCAAAGGACAAGCCTGGACAATTTCTTATATGAAGGAAAACGCTCCCGAGGACACATGGGAATTATCGTCAAGCTAGTTTTCATCACGTTCTTATGATTCGCGTTCGGTACTTCGATAATTTGATATGTGGGTGGACCGGTGCTTGGGTGCTGTCCTTACTTGGACAAGCCTCCCACTTATGATTAACTCCTATTGCAAGCATCCGCTACTACAAAAGAAGTACTAAGGTAAACCTAACCATAGCATGAAACATATGGATCCAAATCAGCCCCTTACGAAGCAACGCATAAACTAGGGTTTAAGCTTCTGTCCCCCCCCCCCCCCCCCCCCCCCCCCCCCCCCCCCCCCCCCCCCCCCCCCCCCCCCCCCCCCCCCCCCCCCCCCCCCCCCCCCCCCCCCCCCCCCCCCCCCCCCCCCCCCCCCCCCCCCCCCCCCCCCCCCCCCCCCCCCCCCCCCCCCCCCCCCCCCCCCCCCCCCCCCCCCCCCCCCCCCCCCCCCCCCCCCCCCCCCCCCCCCCCCCCCCCCCCCCCCCCCCCCCCCCCCCCCCCCCCCCCCCCCCCCCCCCCCCCCCCCCCCCCCCCCCCCCCCCCCCCCCCCCCCCCCCCCCCCCCCCCCCCCCCCCCCCCCCCCCCCCCCCCCCCCCCCCCCCCCCCCCCCCCCCCCCCCCCCCCCCCCCCCCCCCCCCCCCCCCCCCCCCCCCCCCCCCCCCCCCCCCCCCCCCCCCCCCCCCCCCCCCCCCCCCCCCCCCCCCCCCCCCCCCCCCCCCCCCCCCCCCCCCCCCCCCCCCCCCCCCCCCCCCCCCCCCCCCCCCCCCCCCCCCCCCCCCCCCCCCCCCCCCCCCCCCCCCCCCCCCCCCCCCCCCCCCCCCCCCCCCCCCCCCCCCCCCCCCCCCCCCCCCCCCCCCCCCCCCCCCCCCCCCCCCCCCCCCCCCCCCCCCCCCCCCCCCCCCCCCCCCCCCCCCCCCCCCCCCCCCCCCCCCCCCCCCCCCCCCCCCCCCCCCCCCCCCCCCCCCCCCCCCCCCCCCCCCCCCCCCCCCCCCCCCCCCCCCCCCCCCCCCCCCCCCCCCCCCCCCCCCCCCCCCCCCCCCCCCCCCCCCCCCCCCCCCCCCCCCCCCCCCCCCCCCCCCCCCCCCCCCCCCCCCCCCCCCCCCCCCCCCCCCCCCCCCCCCCCCCCCCCCCCCCCCCCCCCCCCCCCCCCCCCCCCCCCCCCCCCCCCCCCCCCCCCCCCCCCCCCCCCCCCCCCCCCCCCCCCCCCCCCCCCCCCCCCCCCCCCCCCCCCCCCCCCCCCCCCCCCCCCCCCCCCCCCCCCCCCCCCCCCCCCCCCCCCCCCCCCCCCCCCCCCCCCCCCCCCCCCCCCCCCCCCCCCCCCCCCCCCCCCCCCCCCCCCCCCCCCCCCCCCCCCCCCCCCCCCCCCCCCCCCCCCCCCCCCCCCCCCCCCCCCCCCCCCCCCCCCCCCCCCCCCCCCCCCCCCCCCCCCCCCCCCCCCCCCCCCCCCCCCCCCCCCCCCCCCCCCCCCCCCCCCCCCCCCCCCCCCCCCCCCCCCCCCCCCCCCCCCCCCCCCCCCCCCCCCCCCCCCCCCCCCCCCCCCCCCCCCCCCCCCCCCCCCCCCCCCCCCCCCCCCCCCCCCCCCCCCCCCCCCCCCCCCCCCCCCCCCCCCCCCCCCCCCCCCCCCCCCCCCCCCCCCCCCCCCCCCCCCCCCCCCCCCCCCCCCCCCCCCCCCCCCCCCCCCCCCCCCCCCCCCCCCCCCCCCCCCCCCCCCCCCCCCCCCCCCCCCCCCCCCCCCCCCCCCCCCCCCCCCCCCGAGCAATTTTTATTGCTTGCACCGATGACAACTTACTTGAAGGATCTTACTCAATCCATAGGTAGATATGGTGGACTCTCATGGCAAAACTGGGTTTAAGGGTGTTTGGAAGCACAAGTAGTATCTCTACTTGGTGCAACGAATTGGCTAGCATGAGGGAGAAAGGCAAGGTCAACATGTTGGATGATCCATGACAATATACTTTATCTCAGATATAAGAAAACATAACCCATTACGTTGTCTTCCTTGTCTAACATCAACTCTTCAGCATGTCATACTTTAATGAGTGCTCACAATCATAAAAGATGTCCAAGATAGTATATTTATATGTGAAGCCTCTCTTTCTTTATTACTTCCTATTAATTACAACGATGACCAAAACTATGTTTGTCAACTCTCAACAACTTTTAATCATCATACTCTTTTTATGTGAAGTCATTACTCTCCATAAGATCAATATGATCTTTTTGTTTCCTTTTATTCTTTCTCTTTTCTTTTATTCCCTCAAGATCATAGCAAAATAATCAAGCCCTTGACTCAACACTAATCTTTATTATATAGCTCACGGACTCGATTACATAAAGAGATCATAAAGCAAAACTCAAAACTAGATCATACCAAAAACTTTATTCTACTAGATCAAGATATTACCAAAAGGATCGAACTAAGAAAAACGGTAAAGATAGGAGTGTGATGGTGATACGATATCGGGGCACCTCCCCCAAGCTTGGCAGTTGCCAAGGGGAGTGCCCATACCCATGTGATTATGTCTCCTTCTTCGGAGGTGGTGATGATGGAATTTGTGCTTTCAGCTTCTTCATATTGTAATTGAGGAGAGCAATTTCCTCCTTTAAATCATCGACCTCCGACTCCAGCTTCAAGATCTTGTCACATAAATCTCCTTTGCTTTTCTGCCGAAAACAAGAAGGAATAGATCGATTGTTAGATAGTTTAGCCCTCTTAGGGAGACTAGACTTCTTGAACTTCACATGCATATCCCCAGGTTGAGGTAGAGGGACATCCTCCTCCTCTGAACTTGAATCGTTGATCCTCATCAAATGAGCATCCTCCTCCTCGTCCGTAGTTCGACCACAAGGAGATAGATCCCCATAGGTCTTTGTGTCAGCAATGAGGTGTGAGACATAGCTCTCTCCGTCAGAATCCCGAGATGACATCTTGCTCCAAATCTACTACAGAGACAGCTCGAAACAAGAACAGAGGATAATTGCGTGATACGATGGACAAAACCTTTGGGAGATTATATAATGAATTTTTACCGACCGAAAGAAGTATCGTGCAAGAAAACGGAGTCCGGAGAGTACACGAGGTGCCCACGAGGCAGGGGGGCGTGCCCAGGGGGGTAGGGCGCGCCTCCCACCCTCGTGGAAGCCTCGTGTCCTTCCCGGATTGCTTCTTATTTTCCTATTTTTCTAAATATTCCAAAGCGGAGAAAAATTGCCATTAGAACTGTTTTGGAGTCGGTTTACTTACCGTACCACGTACCTATTCCTTTTCGGAGTCTGAAACGTTCTGGAAAATGTCTCTTATGTATTCCTCCGGGGTTACGATTTCAATAACATTAGTTTCAACAGTTATAGGATTACCTGAGATATAATGTTTGATTCTTTGACCGTTCACCACCTTCAGATTTGTGCCCTCGAAGTTGTTGATTTTTATGGCACCGGAATGATAGACCTCCTCGATAACGTAAGGACCTTCCCATTTAGAGAGAAGTTTTCCTGCGAAAAATCTTAAACGAGAGTTGTATAGCAACACATAATCACCTACATTAAACTCACGCTTTTGTATCCTTTTGTCATGCCATCTTTTAACTTTTTCTTTAAACAGTTTGGCATTCTCATAAGCCTGGGTTCTCCATTCATCAAGTGAGCTAATGTCAAATATCCTCTTCTCACCGGCAAGTTTGAAATCATAATTGAGCTCTTTAATAGCCCAGTATGCCTTATGTTCTAGTTCGAGAGGTAAGTGACATGCTTTTCCATAAACCATTTTATACGGAGACATACCCATAGGATTTTTATATGCAGTTCTATATGCCCATAATGCATCATCAAGTTTCTTGGACCAATTCTTTCTAGATCTATTAAAAGTTTTTTGCAAAATTAATTTGAGCTCTCTGTTACTCAATTCTACTTGACCACTAGACTGTGGATGATAGGGAGATGCAATTCTATGATTAACATCATACTTGGCAAGCATTTTACGAAAGGCACCATGAATAAAATGTGAACCACCATCAGTCATTAAATATCTAGGGACTCCAAACCTCGAAAAATAACTTCTTTAAGCATCTTAATAGAGGTGTTATGATCAGCACTACTAGTTGGAATAGCTTCTACCCACTTAGTAACGTAATCAACAGCAACTAGAATATGTGTATACCCATTAGAGGAAGGAAAAGGTCCCATATAATCAAAGCCCCAAACGTCAAATGGTTCAATAACAAGTGAATAATTCATAGGCATTTCTTGACGTCTACTAATGTTACCAATTCTTTGACATTCATCACAAGATAAGACAAACTTACGAGCATCCCTGAAGAGAGTAGGCCAATAAAAACCGGATTGCAATACCTTATGTGTAGTTCTATCTCCAGCGTGGTGTCCTCCATAAGCTTCGGAGTGACACTTGCGTAGGATCTATTCCTATTCATGCTCAGGTACACAACGCCTAATAACACCATCTACTCCTTCTTTATAAAGATGTGGGTCATCCTAGAAGTAATGTCTTAAATCATAGAAAAACTTTTTCTTTTGCTGGTATGTGAAACTAGGTGGTATAAATTTGGCAACAATGTAATTAGCATAATCAGCATACCATGGAGCAGTACGAGAAGCATTTATGACATTTAATTGTTCATCAGGAAAGCTATCATCAATAGGTAGTGGGTCATCAAGAACATTTTCTAACCTAGACAAGTTGTCTGCAACGGGGTTCTCAGCTCCCTTCCTATCAATAATATGCAAATCAAATTCTTGTAGCAAGAGAACCCATCTAATAAGTCTAGGTTTAGCATCTTTCTTTTCCATAAGATATTTAATAGCAGCATGATCAGTGTGAATAGTTACTTTAGAATCAACAATATAAGGTCTGAACTTATCACAAGCAAATACAACTGCTAAGAATTCTTTTTCAGTCATGGCATAATTTCTCTGGGCATTGTCTAGAGTTTTACTAGCATATTGAATAACATTTAATGTCTTATCAACTCTTTGCCCTAGAACAGCACCTACACATAATCACTAGCATCACACATAATTTCAAAAGGTAAATTCCAATCAGGTGGCTGAACGATAGGTGCAGAAATCAATGCTTTCTTAAGTATTTCAAATGCTCTTACACAATCATCATCGAAAACAAATGGTATATCTTTTTGTAATAGATTAGTCAGAGGCCGAGAAATTTTTGAGAAGTCCTTAATGAACCTCCTATAAAAACCGGCATGACCAAGGAAACTTCTTATACCTTTGATGTCCTTAGGACACGGCATCTTTTCAATAGCATCAACTTTGGCTTTATCAACTTCAACACCTCTTTCAGAAATTTTATGCCCCAAGACAATGCCTTCATTAACCATAAAGTGGCACTTCTCCCAATTCAAGACAAGATTAGTTTCTTCACATCTCTGCAAAACTTGATCAAGGTTGCTCAAACAATCATCAAAGGAGGATCCATAAACGGAGAAATCGTCCATGAAAACCTCTCATATCTTTTCACAAAAGTCAGAAAATATAGCCATCATGCATCTTTGAAAGGTAGCAGGTGCATTACATAAACCAAAAGGCATACGCCTATAAGCAAAAGTACCGAAAGGGCAAGTAAAAGTGGTCTTTGCTTGATCATCAGCTCACACAGGTATTTGAGAGAAACCAGAGTAACCATCTAGAAAGCAAAAATGTGTATGTTTGGATAATCTTTCTAGCATTTGATCAATAAAAGGCAAATGGTAATGATCTTTTTTAGTAGCTTTATTTAGTTTGCGGAAATCAATTACCATCCTATAACCTGTAATAATTCTTTGCGGAATCAATTCATCTTTATCATTAGGAATGACAGTAATACCTCCTTTCTTAGGGACACAATGAACAGGACTTACCCACTGACTAGCAGCAATGGGATAGATTATACCTGCCTCAAGGAGCTTTAATATTTCCTTTCTTACCACTTCTTTCATCTTAGGATTCAGCCGTCGTTGATGATCAATAACTGGCTTGGCATCTTTCTCCAAATTTATTTTGTGTTGGCATAGAGTGGGACTAATGCCATTAAGATCATCAAGAGTATATCCAATAGCAGCACTGTGCTTCTTCAGAGTTTTCAATAATTTTTCTTCCTCCTTCTCTGAAAGGTTAGCACTAATAATAACAGGATATATCTTCTTTTCATCAAGATAATCATATTTAAGAGTATCAGGCAACGGTTTAAGCTCAAACACGGGATCACCCTTGGGTGGAGGAGGATCCCCTAGGATTTCAACATGCAAATTGTGTTTCAGAATAGGTCCCTGTTTAAAGAATACTTCATCTATTTCCCTTCTTTCATTCATAAACATATCATTTTCATGGTCTAGCAAATATTGTTCTAAAGGATCACTAGGAGGTACGATAATAGAAGCAAGACCAATAATTTCATCTTTACTAGGCAATTCCTCATCACGAGGTTGTCTACGAAATTTAGAGAAATTGAAATCATGAGACATATCATCCAAGCCAATAGTAACAACATCCTTCTCACAGTCTATCTTAGCATTAACAGTATTCAAGAAGGGTCTACCAAATATAATAGGACAAAAGCTATCTTGAGGGGAACCAAGAACAAGAAAATAAGCAGGATATTTAGTTTTCCTACACAAGACTTCAACATCTCTAACAATCCCAATCGGTGAAATAGTATCTCTATTGGCAAGTTTAATGGTGACATCAATATCTTCTAACTCAGCGGGTGCAATATCTTGCATAATTTCTTTATATAAAGAGATAGGTATTGCACTAGCACTAGCACCCATATCACACAAGCCATGATAACAATGATCTCCAATTTTAACAGAAATAACAGGCATGCCTACCACAGGTCTATGTTTATCTTTAGCACCAGGTTTAGCAATTCTAGCAGTTTCATCATAGAAATAAATAACATGCCCATCGATATTATCAGCCAAGAGATCTTTAACAATAGCAATATTAGGTTCAACTTTAACTTGCTCAGGAGGTGTATCAGTTCTAATATTACTTTTATGAACCACAGTTGAAGCTTTAGCATGATCCTTTATCCTAACAGGAAAAGGTAGTTTCTCAACATAAGCAGTAGGAACAATAGGATCATTATAAGTGATAGTCTTTTCTTTAACTTTAATAGGTTCAACTACTTTTACTTCTATGGGAGGATGATATTTAAAGCACTTCTCCTTAGGGAGATCAACATGAGCAGCAAAAGATTCACAAAAAAAGCTACTATCTCAGAGTCAAGTCCATATTTAGTGCTAAATTTACGGAAAACATCGGTATCCATAAAAGATTTAACACAATCAAACTTAGGTGTTATACCTGACTCCTTACCTTCGTCAAGATCCCAATTTTCAGAGTTGCATTTAATTCTTTCCAATAAATCCCACTTGAATTCAACAGTCTTCATCATAAAAGAACCAGTACAAGAAGTATCGAGCATGGAGCGATTGTTGTCAGAAAGCCGAGCATAAAATTTTTGAATAATCATTTCTCTTGAGAGCTCATGATTGGGGCATGAATATAACATTGACTTAAGCCTCCCCCAAGCTTGAGCGATGCTTTCTCCTTCACGAGGCCAAACATTATAAATATAATTACGATCACGATGAACAAGATGCATAGGATAAAACTTCTGATGAAATTCCAATTTCAATCGCTTATAGTCCCATGATCCCATATCATCACATAGCCTATACCATGTCAATGCATCTCCCTTCAAAGATAAAGGGAAGACTTTCTCCTTGATAACATCATCGGGCATACCTGCAAGCTTAAATAATCCACAAACTTCATCCACATAGATTAGGTGTAAATCGGGATGCAATGTTCCATCTCTTGCAAAAGGATTAGCTAGCAGTTTCTCTATCATACCCGAAGGAATTTCAAAGTAGACATTTTCATTTTCAGTAGGTTCAGTAGGTTGAGGAGCAACTCTTTGCTCTACTGGTCGAGGTGAAGATACCCCGAACAAGACCCTCAAAGGATTACTTTCCATAGTAACAAGTGACAGTAAATTTCAGCACACTATATAAATTTTTCCTTACCAAATTCCACCTACCAAAGGCGCTTCACTCCCCGGCAATGGCGCTAGAAAAGAGTCTTGATGACCCACAAGTATAGGGGATCTATCATAGTCCTTTCGATAAGTAAGAGTGTCGAACCCAACGAGGAGCAGAAGGAAATGATAAGTGGTTTTCAGCAAGGTATTCGCTGCAAGCACTGAAATTATCGGTAACAGATAGTTTTGTGATAAGGTAATTGGTAACGAGTAACAAGTAACAAGTGTAAATAAAGTGCAGCAAGATGGCCCAATCCTTTTTGTAGCAAAGGACAAGCCTGGACAATTTCTTATATGAAGGAAAACGCTCCCGAGGACACATGGGAATTATTGTCAAGCTAGTTTTCATCACGTTCTTATGATTCGCGTTCGGTACTTCGATAATTTGATATGTGGGTGGACCGGTGCTTGGGTGCTGTCCTTACTTGGACAAGCCTCCCACTTATGATTAACTCCTATTGCAAGCATCCGCTACTACAAAAGAAGTATTAAGGTAAACCTAACCATAGCATGAAACATATGGATCCAAATCAGCCCCTTACGAAGCAACGCATAAACTAGGGTTTAAGCTTCTGTCACTCTAGCAACCCATCATCTACTTATTACTTCCCAATGCCTTCCTCTAGGCCCAAACAATGGTGAAGTGTCATGTAGTCGACATTCACATAACACCACTAGAGGAGAGACAACATACATCTCATCAAAATATCAAACGAATACAAATTCACATGACTACTAATAGCAAGACTTCTCCCATGTCCTCAGGAACAAACGTAACTACTCACAAAGCATATTCATGTTCATAATCAGAGGAGTATTAATATGCATATAGGATCTGAACATATGATCTTCCACCAAATAAACCAACTAGCATCAACTACAAGGAGTAATCAACACTACTAGCAACCTACAGGTACCAATCCCAGACTTGGAGACAAAGATTGGATACAAGAGATGAACTAGGGTTTTAGAGGAGATGGTGCTGGTGAAGATGTTGATGGAGATTGGCCCCCTCCCGATGAGAGGAGCATTGGTGATGATGATGGCGATGATTTCCCCCTCCCGGAGGGAAGTGTCCCCGGCAGAACAGCTCCGCCAGAGCCCTAGATTGGTTCCACCAAGGTTTCGCCTCGTGGTGGCGGAGTCTCGTCCCGAAAGCTTGCTTATGATTTTTTCTCGGACGAAAGACTTCATATAGCAGAAGATGGGCACCGGAGGGCCACCAGGGGGCCCACGAGGCAGGGGGCGTGCCCAGGGGGGTAGGGCGTGCCACCCACCCTCGTGGCCAGGGTGTGGGCCCCCTCTGGTATTTTCTTCGCTCAGTATTTTTTATTATTTCCAAAAATAACTTCCGTGGAGTTTCAGGACTTTTGGAGTTGTGCAGAATAGGTCTCTAATATTTGCTCCTTTTCCAGCCCAGAATTCCAGCTGCCGGCATTCTCCCTCTTTATGTAAACCTTGTAAAATAAGAGAGAATAGGCATAAGTATTGTGACATAACGTGTAATAACAGCCCATAATGCAGTAAATATCGATATAAAAGCATGATGCAAAATGGACGTATCAGGTGTCTCCACTTTGCCACGCAGCCTCTATTTCCGCCTGGCTAGGCGGCCACTGCTGCATACACAACTCTGCCTCCATTCATCTGCAGCGTGCTCCGCAGCTCCTCCGCCTTCCAGAAAACAGCGGATCCCTTCCCCCGGTCCGACCTGGCACCAACTCTCCCCGCCGCCATGGCGCCCAGCCGAAAGAAGAAGGGGAAGAAAGAGTCCCATACCTTGGCCCCCGCGCCACCGGTCTTTGAGCCTGCCATCGAGCGGTCGATGGTGCTCAACCAAGAGGCGATGGGCAAGGTGCGCCCGGCGCTCGCCGCCGATTCCAATGAGTGGGGCGACGGTGGCCTGGCCCGTTTCCCGTGCCAAAATTGACAGGATGGCCACCGAGGTCCCCATCCATCTTCACGCTCTCTGGGCAGGCCTGATTCCTTCCTTCTCCAATTTCTTCAACGTGGTGCTCTCGCATTACCAGATCAATGCGTTGCACCTCGATCCCCAATCCATCATCCTCCTTGCTGTTTTCGCCTTTGTCTGCAAAGCCATGGTGGGCATTGCCCCTTCCGTGCCCTTGCTTCGCCACTTCTTCTCGCTGCACCTGACAGATGCTCTCCAGCGCTCAGGGTGTGTATCCCTTTAGGCCGTCACGGTGACGGCCGGCTCAGGGATCGACTTCAAACTTTCGCCGGTTGTCGGAGGCTTTAGGAAGCGATGGGCGTATGTAGATGTTGGTGTGCACAATCCCTTGCTACTGATCCCGCGGATTCCGGCTGCCCCAAGCTCCGGCTGGGGGCACACAAGGCTCACCGACCAGTGGCTCTCCCATGTCTGGCACCGGCTAGCCAGGCTGAAGGGCCTCAGGGTGACGGTGCCTATGGTGGTGAAGGAGTTCATCCGGTGCCGCATTGCTCCACTTCAGCGTCACTCCCAGCCGATGTGGACCTTCTCCGGCTACGGGGACTGCATGAGGCTTCAGGTGCCGGCTCTTGCCCCTGAGGCGCGGCGCATGGTGCTCGAGCTCCTGACGGGTGACCCAACGCCAGCCAGCCTGTTGGAAGAAGGTTGTCTTCTATACTACTGCTTGAACAAGGTGGAGTTCGTGAAGTAGATGCCCCCCTTCAATGAATGGGGACTACGCCCGGTTGGCCTTGAAGGGCCTCGCGAGAGCCCTGTCTTCGTGGTTCCCTTGCCCGCCGCCAGCGCGGTAATCTCCTTGGAAGTGGGCGCAGGGGGGTGACCACCGTCGGCTGCTGGCGACGCGGCTTCCGAGGAGCCGGCGCCGCTCGGGGCTCCTGAAGGGTCGTCCCTCGGGCCCCGAGAGAGCCGTCCTGAGGAAGCGGCCGAGGGGACGACGCAGTCCGATACTCCTGAGGCTGAAGCCCCTGAGGCCCCGGCGAGTCGCCATGAGGTGGGGGCCGAGGTCTCCACGCAGTCCAGCACCCCTGAGGTCGCCTCCTCAGGAGCCACACTTGTCGGCATTCTGGGAACGGGGGTCCCCAGACTTGCCTGCCTGCGGCCCACGGCGTGGCTGTGCTAGCAGGCCTGTACGGCCCATCTTCATCAACAAGGCATTCAAGACCCTCGCGAGGGGCCAAGCCTCGCGAGGCGGGCGACTCAAGACCTCCTCAGGAGCGGCCTCACCAGGTTGGCTCGTTAGGGGTGGAGAGATCAAGGCAAGGCAAACCTCGCGAGGTTCTCGTGACGTGAGCCATGACGATCAAGATCAGGCGGGCGCCAGCGCGCGCAGCGTCCTTGTTTCCTCTCTGGTGCTAAGGAGGCAAGTGCAGGCGCGGAGTACCAAGGCGTCAAGCAAAGGTTTCCATATCGGTGCAACGAGACCAAGACCAGTAGGACGGCAAGACGGAGGTCACCATGGAGCCCAAGGCGGCGTCGCCACCAGAGCCTTTTGCAGGCGAAGACCGCTTTTGTTAGGATAAGCTGTACTAGCTGTCCCCTTTCAAATTGGCCGTTGTTGGCTCCCTTCCCGCTCAATATTTGGGAAGAGGACCGGGGCCTATATAAGTAGAACTAGCCACCACCGTAGAGGAGGACTCATTTAGAGGCATCTCATCTGATCTTTAGCCACACACCAAGCACAAGAACACCTCAACCTCAGGAGGCTGTTCTTCCCCTTGTACTGTTCATCATCAGCCCAAGAGGCAATCCACCACCACCACACTGGAGTAGGGTATTACACCACAACGGTGGCCCGAACCAGTATAAATCTTGTGTCTCTTGTGTTATGAGTTCGTTGAGTTCGTCCGTGAGATCTTAGCAAGCTAGGGCGTGGAATGGTAGGAGGGAAAGAACTTCGCACGCACCCCAGAGTTCGAACCTTAAGGGTTTTGCCGGAACCCGTGATCCGACATTTGGCGCGCCAGGTAGGGGTGCGCCATAGCCTTCCCTTCACTAATCTACGCTCCGCCACCACCTCGCTCCGCCCTCATGGCAGGTGCCTCGCTACCGGCTCCGACGGCCGGCGCCGACGACGGGGCCAGGGGGCTCCAAGCCCTGGCCCCCACCCTACGGCGGGTGCAGTGGCCACCCAAGTTCAAGCCAGAGATGCCGCCGCGCTACGACGGCGTGGCGGACCTGATAGTTTTCCTGCTGGCATACGAGGAGACCGTCCTCGAGGCCGGGGGCGACGACAAGGTCATGGCCAACTGGTTTCCCATGGCCCTCACCGGCGCGCCGCGCGCCTGGATGCTCAACCTCCCCGGATCCACGGTGGCATCTTGGGAGGAGCTGCGCGACCTCTTCACTGCGCGCTACGCGGCACCAGCGCACCACGCGGTCGCGGCCCTGCTAGGCGGCTCTCAAGCACCGCCTTCAGATCGCCATGTCAAGCCATTCCTTCGCCAGATCGGCGCCGCCTCCAAGCACTCGGGGGCTCCGCCAGGCTGGGCTGCGCCCAAAGCCGACCTTACCTTTGACTCAGAAGACCACCCCGTCACCACCGCCGGCT